>PVKV010021814.1:0-36756 GCA_004027835.1 Alouatta palliata | reverse complement strand
CATGGCCATTTTTGCTTGGATTTTACATAAGGACACTCTGGGGAGATGCAGAAGAAACTGGCAAACGGAGTTACCTCGTGGGAGGTGGGGGAGTGGAAGGGGAGGGGCGGGAGCAGGACTCTTTACTGTACACTTCTTTAACAGTTCAGATTCATCATCCATGTGAGGGTTTTGGATTTACCTATTCCAAAAATGAGTACGTTAACATAAAAGGTGTGCTGCCGGCGTTGATTCCTTCTGGGTGTCGGTTTCTTCCCTAATGAGGAAAGCGGTCTGTGCTCTACTGCCTAACGAGAGTTTCGCGGAATTCAGAAAGAAAGTGAATATGCAAGTGCCCAGAGGAACAGGAAGAGGCGGGGATGAGGAGACGAGGATAAAGGTGAGGATGTGGATGTAGACGAAGATGGAGGAGGGAGGGGAAGTGGCTGGGGCAGCTCTCTTCGAAGGGCCATGGTGGGACTCACTGAGCCACCATCCCAGGTGAGCCTCAGTAGGGTTAGATATGTCACCTAAGCAGTTTGCTCCGGCCTGGGCCCCTGGCCACTTTTCTCAAACATCCGAGGCCCAAGGAAGGTCCCTCAGCCAGCCAAGCATGCCAGGAGAGGTATCTTCTGGTGAGTGGGGTCAGGGGTAGGACCCCTGGGGACCTGCCTGTGACCCTTGACACCTGGCTGGAGCTCTTGGGAGCAGGAAGGGGTCCCAGGAATAAGAAGTTGTGGGATGGATGAGGCATTGAGAAGGAAAAGGAGAGATTCGGTCAGCTGAAGGCAGGAAGTGGCTGGACCACACCAAGGTGTGGCAAGTACAGCCTAGTCCTGGGCTCAGGGACAAGTAATGGGAAAGTTATCTCACTTATCCCCATCAGCAACTCTGCCGCATAGATTCTATTATCATTCAGATGAGGAAGCGGAGGCGTAGAGCATCTTGGGTCATGGTATGGCCAGCTAGTAAGTAGCTGAGATTCAGATTCAGGCAGTATGGCTCCCTCAACCACTACCCCAACCCACCTCCTAACCCCAGATCAGGGCTGGCCACTTTCTGGTGGACCCAGTTTATAGCAGCAGGATAACGACCATAGCTTAGCTCAGAAATCCTGGCAGTGGCCGCAGCATATGTGGTGAAGAGTTCCTTCTCCAGAAGGTGTCCATGCTAATGAGACGCCCGGAGGCCAAGGGCAAAGGCTGGGAGGGGCTGGGCTTGGGAATCCCCCGGGACTCCATGCCCCTGAAACTTCAGGGGCACAAGCCTCGAAGAATGAAAGCACTTTTCATGGAATTCCAACAGGAAACCCACGAGAACATTTCTGCTTGAAGGATTCCAACAGGAAAACCACGAGAACATTCCTGCTCGTGGGATTCCAACAGGAAAACCAAAAGAACATTTCTGCTCGTGGGTTCCAGCTGGGAGCTGGAGTCCATATTCCCTGCTAAGGAGGCTGCTCAGTGGGTAGAGGGGTCGGGGGAGGGGGGCTTGCCTCACCCTCATGAGCTGTTTGCAGCCCCCTAGATGAATTCAAAGATCCCTTTGACCTCTGACCCCTCAGTGGAGCTCCAGCTCCCAGGGTGGGGTGGGTCATTTGGGAGCTGGCCTACCCACCTCCCAATCTTGCTGCCTTTGCTCAAAGTGGCTGGCCTGGCCTGGCACAGTAGCACACGCCTGTAGTCCCAGCACTTTGGGAGGCCAAGGTAGAAGGATCATCTGAGCCCAGGAACTCCAGACCAGCCTGGGCAACACAGTGAGACCTCATCTGTACCAAAAAAAGAGGGGGGCACATGTGGTGGCTCACACCTATACTCTCAGCACTTTAGGAGGGTGAGGTGGAAGATTATTTCAGCCCAGGAGTTCGAGACCAGCCGGGCAATATGGCGAAACCCCATCTCCACAAAAAAATATAAAAATTAGACAGGCATGGTGGCACACACCTGTAGTTCCAGCTGCTTGGGAAGCTGAGGTGGGAGAACTGCTTGAGCCTGTGAAGTTGAGGCTGCAGTAAGCCTTACACTCCAGTCTGGGCAACAGAGTAAGACCCTGTCTCAAATAAAAATAAAAAAACAAAGTGGCTATCCTGCCATCTGGCTTCCTAAACAGTACACAGCCCCTTCAAACTTTTATATATATATATATATATATTTCTTTTTTTTTTGAGATGGAGTCTTACTCTGTTGCCCAGGCTGGAATGCAGCACAATCTCAGCTCACCACAACCTCCTCCTCCTCCCAGATTCAAGTAATTGTCCTGCCTCAGCCTTCTGAGCAGCTGGGATTACAGAAGCCCGCCACCACACCTGGCTAATTTTTTACGTTTGGTAGAAACGGGTTTCACCATGTTGGTCAGGCTAGTCTCGAACTCCTGACCTCAAGTGATCTGCCTGCCTCAGCCTCCCAAAGTGCTGGGATTACAGGTGTGAGTCACCCATGCCTGGCCCAAATGTTTGTCATTTAATGACTGCCCCTCTCTGCCCTTCCATGGGGCATAATATCATAATCAGATAGGGTGAGGAGTTGTGAGCAGGTGAAAAGCCTCTCTTAAATTTAATTGCCTCTTGAAACTAATCAGTCAACCACCAGGTGTGCCTGGAGAAACAGAGCAGAGCCCTGACCCTGCCTGGCTTCTCTGTGGCATCTAGCAACAGGGCCTGCCTGAAGCTACGTGTGGGGAGGGGACCTGAGGAACAGGACGGGGTCCTGGCCTTGAGAAACTTCCACTCAAGTAGAGGAGCTGGGAGACACTCCCACAGGAAGTGCTTTTAGCATGCTAAAAGAGGAATGACCACTCATCGCAGGAGCCGGCACCTACCATGGGTCAAACACGGTGTGGAGCTCCAAGGCAAACTGACATAGCTCCTCCTCCCACAAAACCATGGCCTGATGGGAGAGACCAATGAGTCAAGGGCTGTTTCTCAGTAGGAGGGGAGTCCTAATCAAGGTTTGCACTGGTTTCACAGGTAGGACACTCAGCTTCGAGAAAAGAGGGGAGGAGGTCAGAGAGGGCTTCCTGGAGGAAGTGATACTTGAGCATGCTGAGGAGTTGGGCTAGAAGTGCCAGTGGGATTTTAGGGGTGGGATTGGAAGGTGGTGGGACTGACCTAAGCCCTGGTAGTAGTGGTTAGGATTTGGGTCGTGGGACAGCAATAATGGGACTTTAATCAAGGCAGAGAGAGGAGACTGAGTAGGTTGGTGCATGGGCCAACAGACCCCAGATGGATGGATCTGGAGGGGAGGGTTAGGATGTACAGAGGGTCCCAGAGAGCTGGAGGAGCTGGAGGTCAGGTTGGGACATTGGGATGTCTCTCAGTGAAGGAAAGAGAATAAATGAATCAAGGTAGAGGAGAGGGTGGCAATTAAGAAGCCAGGAAGGAGGGAGGCCAGTCTTTAAGGGGGTCTCAGAGCTTGTGCAGGAAGAGTGGGGCATTCAGAAAATGAAAGAAATTCAGAAGGAGCTTGTATATAAAGACATACCTGAGACAGGGCAATTTACAAAAGAAGGAAGTTTATTGGACTCACAGTTCCACGTGTCTGGGGAGGCCTCAAAATCATGGTGGAAGGTGAAAGGCACGTCTCACATGTCAGCAGACAAGAGAAGAGAGCTTGTGCAGGGAAACTCCCATTTTTAAAACCATCAGATCTCGTGAGAGTTATTCACGATCATGAAAAAGCACGGGAAGAACCCACCCCCATGATTCAATTACCTCCCACCAGGTCCCTCCCACAAAATGTGGAAATTGAAGATGAGATTTGGGTGACACAGCCAAACATATCTGAGCTCCCAGGACCTTTTCATCTGCAGCCATATGGACATCCCATTCCGAAGTCATGGAGGAGCATCTTAGCCCCTACGTGAAGTATTGGAGCCCTTCCAGGGAGGTGGGCAATGGCCATAGGTAGCCACGGCTGAGGTAGGAGGGAGTGGGTCTCACATCAAGCCACCCAGCAAGGCACGAAGAGGGATCAGGGGCAGGAATTTAGGGGTCAGACTTAGGGGAGCAGAGGCAGCAAACCAGGGACATGTGACGGTATCAGGTTATGGGGCCAAGAGCTGACACACTGAGCCAGGGTCAGGGCGGGAGAGAGACAGGCCCGTGGGCCTTAACCAAGACATTGGATGTGAGAACAGGACAGGAGGCCAGAACACTGGATGTGAGAACGTGGCTGGCAGGATCTAATGTGTGCTTCAAGAGCCGTTGTTAAATACCAGCTACTTTGCAAGAAGTTGTTTAAATGTTGGCAAAATCAGCCACAGTGGGAGTATTTACACCATGGAAATCAGCAAGTGCTACAAATCAAGGCCACGTCCCCCCACCACCTCTCCCCACCACCTCCCCCACCCCCCACTGCCAGAAAGCCGGCACCACAGCTGGTCCAGAGAGATGGCTGAGAGAGACCTCATGGGACAGGAGCTCAGGGGACCCGGATCTCGCCCTGACTTCATCACACGTCTTTGTGCCATTGTTGATGTTCTCACCCCTCCCTTCCACAAAGGACTATTCAGGGGTCAAATGAGAAACTGTGGCTGGATGTGCCTGCACAGGACGAAGTGTTGCATGGAGTGAGAGATCATCGTCAGTGGGTTTCCTGGTGTCTTCCTGGATGTCTGATCTAAATATAGGTCCTTGTAGTCACAGCTGAATCCCAGCCACTGCCTTTCCTTCCTTCCTGCAGGCTCTCTGTAGCACAGCCACGGGAAGCCGCTGCTGGAAGGGCTCTGCCTTTGTTGTGTCACCTGCAACTGTGCATGTGTGCTTCTGGCCGAAGTCCCCCAAACCTTCCCTGTGCCTTCTCCAGCTCCAAGCCTACAGGTTTCCTCCTGCTGAGAAACTTGCTGGTTCACTGCTCCTCTCCTGGTATCCCAGACTGTCCCACCCTGCCCCAGGGGTTCCCCTGTCCTAACCACCTACCCCTTGCTCAGCCACCCCCTAAGAGAGCACATTCGTACACACCAGGACACCTCAGGCAAGTCCTTACTCTTTCTAGGTCCCCTCTGTACTCTAAGGATGATGCTAGCCCACAAACCCTCACAGGGCCTCTAACAGAGCCTATGTGTCTTTCTGGAAGTAACAGAAACTCCAGCTAACGGGGACTTAAACCACAGAAAAGTGACTGGTTGCCTACTAAGAAGTCCAGAGCCAGGCAATTCTCAAGTTGGCTTTGTAACTCCAAGATGCCAATGTCTTTAAATTCTCTCCATCATCCCCATATGGTCTCAAGACGGCTGCCACAGCTCCAGATATCACATCTTCCTACGTCTCCTTCCAAAGTCAGGATGTAGGATGATGGTCAATGTGGCCAGAGCTCTCTTTATGTGCTTTTCTTATTTGATTGGAGATGAAAAGTCTTTCTCAGAATCTTTTCCATCCCTACTCCCCACAATCCAGTCTCAAGTTGTGATGAGATAACTTTGGTGAGGTTGTCCACCACAACTTTGTAGGAGAAAATGAACGCATTTCCACATCAGTTGTTCATCTGTAAAACAAGGGCTGATGATATTAACCCCAGGAGGTGGTTGTGGGGATTGAAAAAGGGGATCTAGGCTGGCCATTCCAAGCCTGCAATCCTCTTGGCCTGGCTGATTGAGAGAGGGACATGTGACCTGATGGAACCAACCAGAGGCTTGCTTTAGATTTCGTCTGTGGATGCAGGAGGGGCCTCCCTTCCTCTGGGATGTTGAAAAATGAGGCTCAAGAGAGCTTGAAGCAACTGCACATAATAAGTGGTTATTACCATTTGCTAAAAAACAAATTTCAAGGCCGGGCGTGGTGGCTCACACCTGTAATCCCAGCCCTTTGGGGGGCCGAGGTGGGTGGATCACCTGAGGTCAGGAGTTTGAGACCAGCCTGACCAACATGGAGAAACCCTGTTTCTACTAAAAATACAAGATTAGCTGGGCGTGGTGGTGAATGCCTGTAATCCCAGCTACTCGGGAGGCTGAGGCAAGAAAACGCTTGAACCCAGGAGGCGGAGGTTGTGATGAGCTGAGATTGTGCAATTGCACGCCAGCCTGGGCAACAAGAGTGAAATTTCATCCCAAAAAAAAAAATTTTTTTAGAAACAAAACTTCATTTCACTGAAGCATAATCTGCATCCTAGGAGGTTTTCTAGGGCTAGTCCCTCTGAGCAGAAAATATCATTTATGCCCCTGAATTGATCAGATCCTCCTGTTATACGGATTCATGGAGCCCAGTCATTTCCCCTCAGAGTTGGCAACAATTTGTAATCAAATATATTACAAATTATATCATGCCACAAAAGTTAGGTTTCAAGAAATGTTACGTTTCTCAAACATTCCACATTAAGTTGCATCTGGCTAAAACCCTCCTTTGTCAAGGTTATAGGAAGCTGATGAAGAAGGTTATAGAAAGACCCCAGAGGTTACCCCACCCATGAACATATGTGTTTTAACATAGTAGGGACTTAATTGTCAACCATGGTTGTCCCTGGTGCTGCCCACGAGACAGCAGAGGGATTAGCGTGACTTCGAGGCAGGCTTGACCTGGGGACCTTGCTCAACGTTTCTGAGCCTGGGCATCTGGGGCCTAGTTCTCCAAGGCATGCGGCAGCCCCCACCACCACCAGGGCCCTGCCACCTCAGCACTTGATGGGGGCAGATTTCTGGTGCCCCGGCAATACCCCAAACTCTTCTCCCCTTCAGTCCAAAGAGGCTGACAAGCCCTAAAGGCAAGGCCATGGCCGTCCCTGGCTGGGTCTGACAGACACCTTGTTTACCACCTCCGAAGTGGCACAGGCCTTCCAAATCACAGGGGCACCCCATCAGGCCTGGCAACTTCTCCATTCAGCCGGAAACACACACCAGAGACGGTTACTTTCCTCCTCGCGATAAGGAAATCTCAAACCTCAAGAACTCAAAGGCCAGGTGCTCCAGAAGGGTAAAGGAAAAAGCAAATATTTCTTCCTTTATCTTGATAAGCCAGAAACCCAGAAAGTGGAAAAATGAGACCCAACTTCTCAGCAACTTCTCCTTGGCATCGAATCCACCTGTCACGTAGATTTGTATGTGGCGGGCAGGGGATCCTAGGGGCTGCTGTCTGATTTGCTCACTATTTCATCCCAGTTTTTTGGCGGGCAGTAGGGCTCAGTAAGTATTAGTTCAGTAATTATTAATCGGAACTCTTTGTGCTGTAAGTGACAGAAAATCAAACTGAATCAAAATTTTTAAAAAGATAACTAACTGGCCCTTGTAACTGGGGACACTGAAAGAAGACCTGGCTTCAGGCAAGATTGTAACAATATGGTGGAGTGTGATTTTCTTTCCGGCTCCCTTTTTCTTTTTTTTTTTTTTTTTTAGTCAGAGTTTCACTCTTGTAGCCCTGGCTGGAGTGCAGCGACACGATCTGGGCTCACTGAAACCTCCGCCTCCCGGTTTCAAGGGATTCTCCTACCTCAGCCTCCCGAGTAGCTGGGATTACAGGCCCCCACCACCACACCCCACTAATGTTTGTATTTTTAATAGAGACGAAGTTTCACCATGTTGGCCAGGCTGGTCTTAAACTCCTGACCTCGTGATCCACCCACCTCGACCTCCCAAAGTGCTGGGGTTACAGCCTTGACCACCGCGTCCAGCCATGGCTCTTTGGCCACCTGTACATGTTGGTTTCATTCCCCCAGTAGCTTCTTCCTCACATCCTTGGGCAGTGTGCCTCCAGCAGCTTCCAGCTGTCTTGGTCATCACTCAGCATCTCAGAGGAAGACAGACCCTCTTTCCAGCATCCATAGCTTGAATCTTAAGCACGACTCTGATTGCATCTTATCCCTGAACCAGTCACTTGGACAGGAGGACTGTGTGCTCAGAATGACCACCTGGCTCACATGCCCACCTCTGGGTGATGGTGAGGAGGCACCATAAGAAAGAACTTCACCAGGAACTGGGTTGGCTCCCGGAATATAAAGAGAGCTCTAAGCAGCTCTATTTGCTTTGCTCTCCTCATTTGTGGGGTAATGGCATTGGACTAGATGGGCTTCAGGCCAGGCAAAGAGAGAAAGGTCGACAGAAGCATCAGATGTCCTCCACATAGTGTTGGGAGCTGAGGCTGGTGAGCTGTGCATTCAGTTCGGTTCAGTGGTGGTGGGTGTATTAGTTAGGGTAAGAAAGCTGCTGTAACAAACAACCCTCACATCTCAATGGCTTAACATACCAGATTCAATCACACCACAGTCCAAAGCAGGGTGATGGGGTGTTCATCTCCACACAGTCATAGAGAATCCCCTTCTTTTGGCAATGTCCTCATCCCCTAGAACTCTAGAGTCTTGTGCTTATAGTTGCACTGATGCGGAAGGGGCAGGAGGTGGTACCTGGAAGATTATACAGGAACTGTTAGGGACCAGGGCTAGAATAGGCATACATTACTCCTGACCAATAGCCATTGGCCAGAACTCAGTAACTGCACGTGGTAACAGCAAGGTAGACTAGAAACTGTGTCCAGAGGCCAGGCACGCTGGCTAACACATGTAATCCCAGCACTTTGAGAGGCTGAGGTGGGCAGATCACAAGGTCAGGAGTTTGAGACCACCCTGGCCAACATAACGAAACCCCGTCTCTACTAAAAATACAAAAACTAACTGGGTGTGGTGGCACACGCCTATAGTGCCAGTGCACTCCAGCCTGGGTGACAGAGGTGAGACTCAAAAGCAAGCAGGGTTTCGTGAGTTCCTAGTCCTGCTGCACTGAGGGAGGACTGAGGTGGGGTTAGGAGGCAGCAGGGGCAGCGGGGTAGGATGGGGTGGACCTCAAATTCTAGGCTGTCTGCCTCCAGATTTTTCACTTGGGCAGTCATTTCACTTGAGGCAGATTTTTCACTTGAGACTGAGCTCTCTGGGCCTCAGTCTCCCCATCTGCCAAATATAATAAAGACCCATCTAAAGCCCTTTCCCATGTAAACATCCTCTGCTTTGCCCACTGCCTAGAACCTCCATTGCTCTGCCCGGCTCTCCTTTCCCTGATTATTAACTCTGCCCTCCTCCCCTTTAACTCCACAATGCCCCCATTCCAGCCCTCCTTTCATCCCTAGTCTGCTTTGTTTTTTTCCTCCACAGCACCTATTATCTAACACACCAAATGTTTTTCTCATCTATTCATTGTCTTCCTGAATGAGAATGAAGCTCCCAGGAGGCACAGATTTTTGTGTTTAGTTCAGTGCTCGAGCCCTTACTTTTTAAAGTACCTAGACAAGTGCTTGACACATTGAAAGCACTCAGTATAACACTTATGGAATGAATGAATGAATGACTTTTAAAACTTTTCTATCAAGTCATTCATAACAGAGCAACGCCGCCATCTGGTGCCAGAAACTTGAATTGCAAACACAAACTGCGGCAGGGGAGGGAAACCGTGCCCAGGGACGAGCCTTACCAAATTATCCCTATTTCATTGCTTCAAACACCGCAGTCTGACTTTACAGGGCTCAACAGTCCCATGGGGTCTGATTTTCTGTCCCATGTGTGTTCCTCTCCAGATCCCCACGTGACACCTGAGCCATTCATTAGGTTCTCAGAGGCATCAGGCACTCCAAGCTTGCTCGGTTGCTGCTCAAGTAGGTTACGTCCGGGGACCGCTGTCTCTTAGAAGATGGTATATCAGGGAAAGACTCTAGCCCTGAAAGAGAACACACTGGGGTCTGTGGGGGGGGAAGGGGAGGGACAGCGAGGGGTGGGGAGTTGGGGAGGGATGGCATGGGGAGGGATGTCAGATATAGGTGATGGGGAGGAAGGCAACAAATCACACTGCCATGTGTGTACCTATACAACAATCTTGCATGTTCTTCACATGTACCCCAAAACCTAAAATGCAATAAAAAACATATATTTAAAAAAAAAAGAAAGAAAGAGAGTACATGGCCAGGCGCGGTGGCTCACGCCTGTAATCCCAACACTTTGGGAGGCCAAGGAGGGTGGATCACAAGGTTAGGAGTTCGAGACCAGCTTGGCCAACATAGTGAAATCCTGTCTCTACTAAAAATACAAAAATTAGCCAGGTGTGGTGGCAGGTCTGGGAGGCTGAGGCAGGAGAATTGCTTGAACCCGAGAGACAGAGGTTACAGTGAGTGAGACCCTGTTTCAAAAAAAAGAAAGAAAGAGAGGGAGAATGTATGGGTGGGGGAGGGCAGTAGGGAGGACCAAGGGGAAGGTGGGGAAGAAGGAAAGGCCCCTGCAGAGACCGGGCCCGCCTTCAGCTTGACTCCACGTTTGCTTTGGTCTCCTCATCTGCGAGGTGATAGCCTTGAACTAGGTGAGCTTCAGACTGTAACTCAGCTTGGTCCTAAAATCCCACAATTCTTAAGAAAGAACAGAAGGGTCATGGTACATCTAACTTCTGGATTCACGCCTAGAAGACGGGTTTCAGCCACTGGTCAGAGGCTGGCATCCTCATCAGTAGGCAGGTGTTCTAATGTGGTGGGCGTGTCTCCAAGAGGATGCTCCAGCTTCCCTCTCAGATCCTCGCCCCTACTGGAGCAGGGCACTGGCAGTGTGGCCCAGTGCTCTTAGCACCTTGCAGCCAGGAGCACTACCCCCGTGTATCCCCCCACAATTGTGTCTGTTTGTGCTGCTCCTTTCAAAAGCCTGATCTCTGATGTCCCTTGGGTCTCTGAGGTCTGTATGAGCTAGGTTGGCTGCTCAGGGCATGAAAAGGGGCCCCGGATGGACTTCTGCCCCTTCTTTCAGAGCTTTGGTTGTGGGTGACAGGAGCAGCTTCGCTGAGTGGGCTGATGCCTGCAAATCTTTCTTCCTGGCCTCCACCCCAGCTCCCTTCAGCCCAGATGTGTAGGGCACCTTTCAAGATGGTGTGGGATTTAGAAGGCAGTTTGGGCCTCTGACCCCAAAGGCTCCTTGTGCATGGGGGCATGCCCCGTGCAGCACAGCAAACGAGCCGTGCCCACACATGTGTGAACAAGCGTTGAAGTCAGGAGTGCAGGCTGAGGGATGAGTGGCTTGGGAAGCCTTCTGGAGGGGTGGGGTCCCTACGGCTTCTGAGTCCACCCACACTGAAGCAGGGGTGCTCAGAGCCCCAGCCCCTCTCAGCACCCAGAGGCAGGGGGAGTGACACCTGTGAGCCTCCCCCCGCCGCCATGGGGGGGGGCGGTCATTGAAGTGTGGGCCTGGCCGCCTCATGACACTGGAGCATCTGTCTGCCCAGAATGCTTTAGGTACTCACAGAGACCCACCTTTCTGCTCCCTCTGTGCCCTTCCATCGCTGCTTCTCCTACCCCCATGGGAGGCTCCTCTCTCCTCTGCCCCTGGGACTCAGCTCGCTCAGCGTCCCTGCTGTGCCCACTGCCCTCCCTCCCCGTGAAGCTCTGATGCTCCCTGCACCTGACAACTGATAATCGGCTGTCTGTGGTCAACTCATCACCACCATCCCTTTCCAAGGTCTTCTCTGTGGCTCTGAGAGATGCTTGGAACTATAATTCCCAGAATGCCCTGCTTGTGGGGCTACATCTTGTTCTGGCTTGGTATTTGGCAGGTGGGAGAGAAGGAAAGGTCATTATTAAATCTAAATCAGATGAAGAGCTTTCTATAAAATGCACACCAGACTTCAAAGACTTTCTACAAAAAATGTTAAGCATCTAATTAGTAATTTTTATATTGATCCCATATTGGAATGATAACTTTTTCTGATATATTGGGTTAATAAAATATGTTAAAACTCATTTTGTCTTTTTTGGTACTTTTAAATGTGACTGCTGAAAAATTCTAAAGTATATAAGTAGTTCACATTAGAAGTCTACTGAACAGAGCTGATTTAAAGTATGCTTGGGGGCCAGGTGCAGTGGCTCACGCCTATAATCCCAGCACTTTGGGAGGCCAAGGTGGATGGATCACTTAGGTCAGGGTTCGAGACCAGCCTGGCCAACATGGTAAAACCCCATCTCTACTAATAATACAAAATTTAGCCAGGCATGGTTGGGGGTGCCTGTAATCCTGGCTACTTGCGAGGCTGAGGCACGAGAATCTCTTGAACCTGGTAGGCAGAGGTTGCAGTGAGTCAAGATTGTGCCATTGCACTCCAGCCTGGTGACGGAGTGGAACTCTGTCTTAAAAAATAATAATAATAACTACATAAAAAAATAAAGTGTGCCTGGGGATAGAAGAGGCACATACAAAGCCTTTCCTAGCCACATGAGACGATAAACAGTATTATATGTTGAATGGGGATTACTGCCACATGAGAGTGGTACAGACGCTGAGAGTTAAGAGCTCAAGGGATAAAAAGAGATCCCTAAGGGCTCCAGGGTAGAGAAGGAAGGAGGTGAAGGTGGGGTGGAACCCACCTTGGAGAACGGTGGGGATGTGGACGGGGAGGACGTGGATGGTGCCAGGGCATGGAGGCCATGCCAGGCAATGGATTCCGTGGGCTAAGAGAGGAAGAACTCATGCCTGGCAAGATGCAAAGGCCACGTGGTCTCAAGCAGGTGTGAAGAAATGGTTATTGACTCCCCCGTGTCTGCAGTCACAGCTCTATTCATTCTACCCATTGTCGCAGTGTTGGGTTAGGGAGGCAGACAGAAAAAGTCCTGCCTGTACGCTGGGAACATGGGTGTCATCTGCGGTGCCGAGATCACAATGCAAACTAAAACCCAAGCCCAATCAGCTCTTCCAGCTCTGTCTAGAATGTGGCGCGTTAAGAAGCCATGTTTTCTAGGAGTGCTGGGGCCAAGGATCTAGGCTCCATGGGGCAGGGTGCTTTCCCTGGTCCCAACCCCAAGGGCCCTGCCTCCTTGCCCCAACCTTATCCCAAGCCGTTTCCTGGTGGTTGTAGACTTGAGTAAGGGGAGAAGTCACAAGAGGAAAAATGATTTCCTATCTGAGCTGAACTCACTCTGTCTGGACATTATGGAGTATGGTGGAGAGGCTGTGGGGAAATACCAAGCCACCGCTTGAGAGTGCTTGTGCTTGCATTTTGCAGAATTTCTGGCATGGCTGTCCCTGGTCGGCAGTGAATCTGAGAAAAGCCGGGGCCTCTGTGGCCCTGGCCTGGTCCTGCGGGACAGGCCTCCTGGAGCCAGGGGGGACTGGAATTGAGTCCACATTGGATGTCAAGTCATCATCCAATGGTTTTCACTGGGAAGGGCCAGCTGTGGTTTTCAGGTGCTGATAAAAGGCTGCCCAGATACTAGACCAAGAGGAGCCCAAGGCCGGCCAGGGCAGAGCAGGTGCCAGAGCAGGCTGTGCCGTGGCCCAGAAAAAACTCTGATTCTAAAACCCTGACTCTAAAAGCGCTCTGCCTCCAAGGGTCTGCTTGTTGAGGGACTTTTGAAAACGGGAGAGCTTTTCCACCATTGTCTCAGGGGCCTGTGGCCTTGCTTACAAAAAGAGTTAGGCAGCAGCACAATACATCCTTCCTAAGCACCTATCTTCTACCCAACCCAGAAGCAGGCAAGATGTGGGGAACCAGGGGAACAGCTGAGATGCCTTAAGGCTCCGGGTGGAAAGAGCCTTGAGAGGCCACGGAGACTGAAACGTCTTTGAAAGTAAATATTCCTGCAGCCACATCCCTGGCCATTAGATGTGGTCTTTGTCCTCTCAGAACAAACAGTTTAACAAAACCAAAGACATAAACAGTGTTTGGGGGACCGGCAGTGTGCATGTGGAAGCAGGGGGCGTGCAGCCAGGAGTGAAAGCACCGGGGGGTCCTGAGCCCAGGATGACCAGGGTGACAGAGTGACCCTCGTGTGGGACTGCTGGAAGTGGCCTGTCCAGACTAAGAGAGGGGGGTGTGAAATGGTTACATAATAATCATAAAGAGACAGCAGGAGGAGGAAGAGGAAGGGGAGGGAGAGGGGAAGAGGAAGGGGAGGGAGAGGGGAAGGGGAAGGGGAAGGGGAAGGACGAGATGATAAGAGAGGCAGCAAGTTCCTCAACCCCCAAATCTCTGCTGCCTAAAATCCCACCATTACGTTTAATTTTGGGGGATTAAGTTTTTTGTTCTCTATTTTTGTCTTTCAAAATGAAGCTTTCTTTGCTGAGAGAACATGTGAGGGCCCAAACAGGAATAAGAGGCTGAAAATCCAATAACAGGCAGATATGAGAGGAAGGAAGATAAACTCCACCAATGTCACAATTTTGCCGGAGATCACCCAGGTCGGCCAGCTGCTGGCCATGTCAACAGACAGGCTATGGAAGTGCAGAGAAGACAGGGGAAATCACTTTGGCCTAGGGGTTCCGAGAAGGCTTCATAATCCGTATGTGTCTTTACCTCCATCGATCTCAGGAAAACCCTGCCATTTCCCTTTGTTTCCCTAACGTTCAGCCTTCCAAACAAATCTCCAACATCTAAAGAGAAGCAAGGTCACTCTGACGCAATGGGTTCCTGTTGGCTTATACAGCTTTTTCTTTCCAAAGAGCCTGCCGGAGAAAAGCCCTTGAGGTTTCACAGCAAAATTGTAAAGATCCTGGGCTCTGGAGCCAGGCTCCACCGGCTGCATCTGTGACCTTGACCTCCATCTCTCTGAAGCCCAGTTTCCTTATTTGTACAATGGAACCAGTGAGAGTACAGTCATTCCTTGGTGTCCGTGGGGGATTGGTTCTAGGACCCTCACTCCCCTGAGGATACCAACATGTGAGGGTACCCAAGTCCCTGATATAACATGGTGTAGTATTTGCATATAACCTACACACATCCTCCCTGTATCTTAGATCATCTCTAGATAATGTAAATGCTATATACATACGTAGCATAGTTGCTGTCCTAAATAAAGACTGCATTTCCCAGCCTCCCTGGCAATTGGCAGGGCCACGTGATTAGGTTCTGGCCAAAGTGACATTAAAGGGAGGAGAATTCCCTTCTTTGCTTCCTCTGGCTCACTGGACTCTGGTGCCTATATACACAGGATAATGACAAGGGAAAAAAGTCTGTTCATGTTTATCACAGATGCCACCATCTTTTTATTTTTCTCTCAAATAGGGTATTATCAATCCATGGCTTGTTGAATCCACAGATGCAGAGCCCACAGGTAGAGAGGCCTGACTGTACTTCTTTCATAGGATTGTCATGACAGCTAAACCAGAAAATTCACTTGAAGTAGTCAGAATGCCAGGGACTGGGCATGGTGGCTCACCCCTGTCATCCCAACACTTTGGAAGGCCAAGGTAGGAGGATCAATTGAGTCCAGAAGTTCAAGACCAGACTGGGCAACATAGCGAGACCTCATCCCTACAAGAAAATTTAAAAATTAGCCAGGTGCGCTGGTGCACACCTGTGGTCCCAGCTACCCAGGAGGCTGAGATGGGAGGATTGTTTGAGGCAGGAGGTCGAGGCTGCAGTGAGCCATGATCACATCACTGCCCTCCGGCCTGGGCAACAGAGCAAGACCCTGTCTTGAAAAAAAAAAAAAAAAAAGTACGCTCAGCATTATGCTTGATAAATGCTGTTATTATTATCACTGATTTTCTGCAACTAGCCAAAGAATTCCTTGTCTACCAAACCAGAATGATCTTCACATTGTTCTTCCATTAATTTGATACTTACATTCTGGGCACCTACTGTGACAGGGAAGCTTTTCTGTCCTCAAGGAATGTACAACCCAAGTAGGAACAGTGAGACATCATCTCAAAGAACTACAGCACGGCGCAGGGGACAGGAATGTGTGTTGAACCTACAATGTTCCTGTATCAGTTAGGATTAGATCGGGCTACGAGCAGACTGAAAAGCCCACATGATGGTGTTTTAAATAAGATGAGAGTTTTTCTTCTCCTGTAAACAAGCTCAAGAGGTAAACAGTCATGGGCTGGTGTCATGGCTCAATCCTCGTTAAGTATCCAAACTGTTCTCAACAGGTGGCTTCTACTCCAGGTCCCAAGATGGCACTTGAGCTCCAGCCTTGCTGTCCTCATCTTCATCCTCATCATGGTCTTCATTACAGCCACACTTACAGAGCTTATGCTAGGAATCCTTCTACTCATTCTGCAAATACAAATTCATGTAATCCTCACAGAATATCTACTATTATGTAGATATTCTTTTTATTCCCATTTTACTGCAAAGGAAACTGGCACAAAAGGGTTAGATAACTTGTCCAAAGTCACACAATTCATAGGTGGCAGGCCCAGGATTTGAACTCTGCCAGCCTGGCTCCAAAGTCCAGTGAGCTGGAGGAAGCACGGAAGGGCATTCTTCTACCTTTAATGTCACTGTGGCCAGAACCTAATCACATGGCCCTGCCAACTGCCAGGGAGGCTGGGAAATGCAGTCTTTATTTAGGACAGCAAACTCCCGGAGTTCTATTACTGAGAAACATGGGGAGGCCGGGCGTGGTGGCTCATGCCTGTAATCCCAGCACTTTGGGAGGCCGAGGCTGTCAGAGCACCTGAGATCAGAAATTCAAGACAAGCCTGGTCAACGTGGTGAAAAGCTGTCTCTACTAAAAATACAAAAATTACCCAGTCGTGCTGGCGTGTGCCTATAATCCCAGATACTCAGGAGGCTGAGGCAGGAGAATTGCTTGAACCCAGGTGGCAGAGGTTGCAGTGAGCCGATATTGTGCCATTGCACTCCAGCCTGGGCAACAGAGTGAGACTCCATCTGAAAAAAAGAAAACAAAAGAGAAAAAAAGAAAAGAAAAGAAAAGAAAGAAGGAAGGAAGAAGGAAGGGAGGGAGGGAAAAGAAAGAAAGAAAAGAAATAGATCCTAGGGGCCAATCTGCAGTCTCTGGCAGGGACCCCTTTAATGTACTCTTTCACCCAAAGTGACACACCCTCAGCAATAATTCTGTATAACATGACCCCTCCCTTTGCCCCTGCCCCTAGAGAGGCTAGTCAGAGCTGAGCTGGGACGAAGGAGGAGATTCCATCTTTCCATGTGAGACTGTGGTATGTACCCTTGAGTGCCATAAGCAGCGGATTCCAGCCAAGTGTGCAAGGCCACAGTCTACAGAGAGAATAATTAAAATGAATGTTCAGAGAGCGAACCTATCCCAGCAATATTTCCAGATGCCAGTGCCAGGGTTTCCCGAGGTGCTGTGCATTCCTGCCCCTGGATGCTGTAAGGTCCACTCGTACACTTGAGCTAAGAATCCCCTTGTTTAGGCTGGGTGTGCTGTCTCAGGCTTCTAATCCCAGCACTTTGGGAGGCCAAGGCGGGAGGATCACTTGAGATCAGCCTAAGTGAGATAGACCCTGTCTCTAAAAGAAAAAGTAAACTCCTCTCGTTTGATCCAATGGGTTTTGGACAATTGTCCAATTGCCATCAAAGAATCCTAACTTCACAACCAGGCGGATATGGTACAGATTGCTACTGGTGTCAAGGAAAATGCTTGAGGTATGGAGGAAAGAGAGAGATTGATGTGGCCCAGTGGAGCCTTCGGAAGGATCAAATGAGGCTTCATTATCTGGGGTGTTATCGCTGACACATTCAGTGCTGACCACAAGCCGGACGCAGTCCCAAGTGCTACACGTAGCCTCACTTAATCTTCACACTATCCAATGAGGCAGGCGCTGCTACCATTGTCTTCCTTTTACAGACGAGTAAACGTAGGTACGGAGGGTTACAAAACTTCTTCTCAAAAGGTCAAATCTAGAGGAAAGCGAACTGGGTCTTGTACCTGGTTGATCTGGCTGTAGATTCCATGCTCTTAACCACCATCTGGGTTTGAGCATTTGGTGTCTGGGTCTTGAACAAAGGGCAGGAGTGTGATAGGCAGAGACAGGACTTCCATGCCAAGCAGGAGGCACGAGAAATCCACACCATGGAGTCAGTAAGCACAGGGCCGACTTTGCGGGGGTGGCATGAAATCTGGAATAGCTGCAACACACAGGTTCGCAGGAGCAAGAGGGGGCCACCATGCTGGAGAGCAGGGTTGGGAGCTGATTCAAGGAGTGGACTGTGAATCTAGATAACGAGTTTGGTCCTTACTTTGGAGCCAGTGGGGAGCCCTCGAGTGTGTTTTTTTTTTTTTTGAGATGGAGTCTCACTCTGTTGCCAAGGCTGAGAGCAGTGGCGCGATCTCAGCTCACTGCAACCTCTGCCTCCTGGGTTCAAGCGATTCTCCTGCCTCAGCCTCCTGAGTAGCTGAGATCACAGGTGTGTGCCACCACACCCAGCTAATTTTTGTATTTTTAGTAGAGTGAGGTTTCACCATGTTGGTCAGGCTGGTCTCTAACTCCTGACCTCATGATCCTCCCACCTCAGCCTCCCAAAGTGCTGGGATTACAGGCGTGAGTCACCGAGCCCCACCCCCTCAAGGGTTTTTAAGTTGGGAAGAAACACACTCCGGGCCTGGCTTTGGGATGATCTCTCAGGACGTTGGGTTACACTTCAGGAAGGGGACAGAAAATCAGGAGTCTCCTGCAACAAACCATCCAAGACTTGGGATTTCAAGGAGGATGGAGATGGGACCTCGGGGGTAGACACGCAGGACTTGGGGCCTCCTGGGAGACTAGGGAGAAGGAGGAGCTGAAGGCAATTCCAGAGAGGTTCTGGACCTGTTGGTGGCGTGGGAGTGGGGGCACCAGGGGGAGATGAGTTCAGGTTGGACAGCAAGACTTTGAGGTGCCTGTGAGACATCTTGGTGAAGAATCTTAGAAACACGGGAAAGAAGTCAGGACTTAGATGCAGCTCTGAAGTTGCACACATAGTGTGACCGCTGAGGCTGCAGCCACACATGACACCCAAAGGAGAGGGACCCTTGACCAGATGTGGTGGGAGCCACAGAGCGAGCAGCCAGGAGACAGGAAACAGTCTGCTTGGTGGTCCAAGGATCGCCAGGAACGCGCATGCCTGGAAGACCAAAGCAGGCTGTAGAGGAGGAAGGCAGGAGCCTCGGTGCCAAGCATGTCAGGGGAGAAGGGCGGGAGGTGGCCAGGGCTGTGACCTCTGCTGGGGGCCAGGCCCCGTAAGAGCTCTCACAACCTTCCTGTTGCCCTGTGGATGGCTCAGTGCTGGGGATCTGCAGAGTCGCAGAGTTGAGATTGATGGTGGAAAATGGCCCCGGGGACTGCGGCAATTCACCGCTCACAAACAGATTCCAACTTGCCCATTAAAGTGCCTCATTCCAGCCCCAACACCAGGCCCATTCACACCTCGGGTAAGGAGTCAGGCCAGCCCTGATGATTAGCACATGGGCCCGGCTATGTGGGCAGTGGTCTTCCCTCCTCAAGGAAGCCACCGCCTTCAGAGCAGGGTCACACCGTCCACACTGCCTCCAGAGAGAGGCAAGGCTTGGCGACAGTCTGTCTGCCCCAGCCTGCCCTGGACTCCACGGGGCAGGCGCCATCCCCCCCTGGAGTGAGTCATGCGGAGCTGGTAACAGAGGGCAAGAAGGAGGCTTCACTGTCCAGCCCCAGCCCTGCCATTTAAGAACTGGGTGACCTCAGGCAAGCCCCCCAGCCTGAAATTATTTCCTCTTTTGTAGAGGGGACAATAACTCCCACCTGGGGAAGGTGTTGTGACAGTTACATGAAACACACGTGTGAAGCGTTAAGCTCTGTGGTGGGGGTGTGGCACTCACTCAATAAACCAGAGTGAGGGTTGTTACTGACTGTCCCTGAAATCTGGCCTCCTCCAAAGCATGAGGGGCGCAGGGGACTCTACTGAGAGGCAGGTCACAGGACAAGACCTCCGACAGAACCAGTTGCTTCTCTCCTCATCTAGCCTCTCTCTCTACCCTCCCCTCCTCTTTCCTGAAGAGGGATGGGCCCAGAGAGTCCTCGGCCCTCTGTCCCTCTGTCCCTCCTTCCCCTTCTCCCAGCTGAGCTGCAGCAGGAGAGTCCCCTTCATTCCTCAAGGCCCCCAGCCAGCAACTTGGAAAACCTTCCCAAGGTCTCCAGGAAATGGGGCAGGGTGAGGACCTGGGGCAAGGTGAGGACCTAGCACAGGACAGCTGCTGTTCTACTCTAGAGCCTCCAGGCTGCCTCAGGCAGGGGCGGGGCGGGGCAGGACCAGCGGGCCAGGGAGGAAAAGGCAGAGGAGGACGGGTATGTGCCCTCACCTCCCTGAGCCACCGGCATAGGGGCTGATGGGTAACCCACAGTATCCTCCCAGGTATTTGGTGTGTAATCCTGTTTCTCAGCTCCTCTCCCTCACCATGTCATCTTTAGGCGTCTGTATATATGTGGAAGCAGTTGACCAATTTTGAAGCAATGCAGAATTCTTCACATTCTTACTTAATTTTCACCTCCCTGGGCTGCCGACCCCCCCACACCCTCAGCTCAGCCCAGGGCTGCCCTCATCTAACAGCACTCACAACACTGCAGTTATTTTCTTTGCTGCTGCTTCTTTCTTTTAAACTTGGGACTGGAGCCAGGAGGGAGAAACAGACTGGAGATCTGACTGTGCTCCTTGGGGCTCCCTCCCTCCACTCTCTTTGCTGGAATCTGCAGGATTATGCGCACTGAGCAGCTGAGGGAAGGCACTTCCCAGTGGAAGACATCACCCTCTTGCCTCCCAGGCCCTCAACCCTATCCCCAGTGTGAGTGGGACACTGGGGGTGGAAGATGTGCCCCAAAGTAGCAGCTAAGGCAGACAGAAGCCAGATGCGTTCCCGTGCCCCCATCTCCTGCAGCCACACACACACACACACACACACACATGCCCTGTGACAAACGTCATTAGCCTAGGTAGTGACTGCCAAAATCACTCATCAGCCACAACTGAGATCCAGGTGGGGCAAGAGAGGAGGGGTGTGATGGGTGGAGCTTGTGATTGGCAGCAGACTCAGTTCCTGCCTAAAAAGGTAGTTTTTGTTGCTGTTGTTATTGCTTTGTTTTGAGATAGGGTCTTGCTTTGTCATCCAGGCTAGAGTGCAGTGAGTGGCATGATCTTGGCTCACTGCAGCCTCCACTTCCTGGGTTCAAGCAATTCTCGTGCCTCAATTTCCTGAGTAGCTGGGACTGCAGGTGTGCGCCACCATGCCCAGCTAATTTTATATATTTTGAAGACACAGGGGTTTCACCATGTTGACCAGGCTAGTCTCAAACTCCTGACCTCAGGTGATACGCCCACCTCACCCTCCCCAAGTGTTGGGATTACAGGCGTGAGCCACTGTGCTCAGCCTAAGAAGTTTTTATAGTGTACAACTAGGGAGGGAGACAAGATTGGCAGATGAGAGTCGTTTAGAAACAGAATGAGATGTAGGATTTTAAAATCTGAGGTTCTGAACAGACACTGGGGTCTACTTGAGGGTGGAGGTGGGAGGAGGGAGAGAAGCAGAAAAGTCTAACTATGTACTGGGCTAATACCTGGGTGATGACCCCTGTGACATGAGTTCACCTATGTAAAAACCTTCACATGTATCCCTGAACCTAAAATAAAAGTTTTGAAAAAACAAACCTGATGTTCTGCAAATAAGCCCTATTGGCGTTCACAGGGACACAGACGGGAGCCCCTGTGTCCTGGAAGGGCTGCAAGCCGGGCAGGACTGCTTGGTGTCCATGGGAGTCAGGGAACACAGCTCAGACAGGGAGGTGGAGTGGCCGTTCCCCAAGTGCCTGTCATGAGACTGTGTCTCAACACAGTGGCTAAGTGTGATCAGCTGTGGCCCGAGTGGGCCAGCTCCTCGCAGTGCTTCTTGGGGTTTGGCGCTGGGGGAGGCTGCGGCGTGGGTTTTGTTTTTCCCATAAGCACCTCTGGCCACCGAGCATAAAGCTAAAGCCACCCCATCCTCATCTGACCCCATAGCTCTTTATCTGCCTCTCCAGCTCCAGCTTCTTCTCTAGTTATTTCTAAGCTTGTCCTTCTCTCACCGGGCAGGGGCCCCTCTCCGAGTGCACTACAGCCCTCATGTTACCGAAGTGACTGAGCCAATGTGTAACAAATTCTCAGAATGGATCTTTGCAACTCCTGGTGTTTCTTCTGTTTGCTTTGATCAGGAGTTCTGGGGAGTGGAGTGGCAGAAAGCTGTTGGCTTTTGTTCTCCAGCCCCCGACCATAATCCTCAGTGGAGTCCGGGGCCCTGGGACCTCGAGCCCCATTCCTAGTATGGGAGAAGCTTAAACTTCAAGGACGGTTGTAGGCAAACATCTCACTTATCTACCCTCAAACCTCCCATGGAGGTAGAGGCCCAGAACCCTAGAGGGATGGGATCTGAAAAGGGATGGGGACTGAGGGGGAGGTGATACCAGAACCAAGGACCCCCCTGGGGTGCTGGAATGAGGAATAGGTGATGTGAGCTCCGCCATTTCTTGGCTGGAGGGAGGAGGGTAGATCATTAGAGACAAATCTGCAGTAGGGGAAGGTGGTCTGACAGATACTGAATTTTATGGTCAATTGCAGAAGAAGCCTCACCTCAAGGGGCCCCAGAATCCCTAGGGGTTTAAAGAGCTTGGGGGCCCCCCAACATCCCCCTTTCCATCCGCATCATCAACACAAAGGGCAACTAAGGGCTTGTTCCTGACACACTTAACTAACCTCTCCAGGGTGGAGGCCAGAGCCTCTGGAACCATTCCCAGACCCACCCTGGCCAGCGTGGCCCCATACCACAAGCCTGCCAGGGCATGGGAGGAAACCAAGAACATGCCACCCAAGATAAAGGTTTCCGTCTGATTTTGTGGTTCAGCTGAAGCCGTGTTCTTAATTGTCCAAATAAACAGTTTTCAGCCTGGAGGCCAGGACACGCCAAAACACGCCACTTCCTTTTCCAGCACCAACTGGGTGCTACCAGCACTAACTCGTCTTCTAAGTCACGGCTAGCACTAAGGAGTGCCCAGTGGGCCATGGCAGCCTATAAGAAGGGCTGACTCCCAGCTGTGTGACCCTGGGCTTAAGGCCATGAGGCAGGGCTGGGCAGCGGCTCTTCACTAACCTGGGGGTGAGAGACCTTGACTGTAGCTGCACCACTTACCCGCTGGTGACCTTGCTCAAGCTGCTTCTTCCCTGGACAGTGGTTTCTGCATCTGTAAAATCGGAGAAAGGCACTAGGAAAACGGTTTTTAAAGTGTGGCCTTTTCAGCATCAGCATCATTTGAGAACTTGTTAGAAAGACAAATTCTAGGCTGGGCATGGTGACTCATACCTATAATCCCAACAATCTGGAAGTCCCACGCAGGAGAACCACTTGAGGCCAGGAGTTTGGAACCAGCCTGGGCAATAGAGTGAGACCCCATGTGTACAAAAAAAACGAGTCTTAAAAAATTAGCTGGGTGTGGTGGTGCACACCTGTGGTCCCATCTACTCGGGAGGCTGAGGTGGGAGGATCACTTGAACCCAGGAGTTCAAGGCTGCAGTGAGCTATGATTGCACCACTGCACTCCAGCCTGGGTGACAGAATGAAATCCCCATCTCTAAAATAAAATGAAAGGAAAGGAAATACAAATTCTCAGCTTCTTCTATTGAATCAGAACCTCTCAGGCAGGCAGAAATGGGTGTTTTTACAAGCCTCGATACCAGCCAAAGTTACGAGATCTACACATTTCTGTCCAGCTCAAATGCGACTGAGCCTTATTTCTTTACCCATGAGAACTATTTATTTCACAGGTGATATTGTACCCTTAAAAGAAGTATCAGCCCTTCCTTGAGAAAGTTTGACAGCTCACCCCTGTATTTGATTGCAGTTAGCTCTAACATTAGCCTCAAGAGAGCTCTGGCCTTGCCCCTAGTGTGCTTGGCTCAGGACTCCGGTTTCTGGGCACGGCCTGGGATATAACAGCCCAGAGGGGCCAGTCCAGGCAGCCCCCAGTGGCTATCACAACGTGGCCTCCAGACAGATCGCCAGGAGAGCCCCACCAGATTCCTGAAGAGTCAAGGAGCTGAAAGCAGGACCACGCTGACTCCAGGGATTATCGGGGCTATGTGAAAGAACCAAAACAGATTTTCTTGTACCAGCTTTCTCTAAAGAAAAAGAAAAAAGCTCCAAGGATAACATCCCCTGTATAGGACACCAGCTGTGAGTATATGATTCTGAAATTCTAAATGCAAGCAAGGCTGCTGGTCCCATGCAGAGAATTATGACACATCCCTTCCTCGCTTAGATCCAAATCTTGGATCCATCCACAGCAACATCTTCAGACATCTGAGTGTCCCAGCACGGTGGCCTGGCCTCAGCAACTCATCTTCAGTCCCTTGGTTTCTGGGAAACACCAGCTCTGGAATTGGCACAGGCCAGCTCACACACTGCAGACTCTGAGACTGCAGGGCAGGCCCAGGTCAGGGAGGCTGAGGCCCCAAAGACCCAGTGGGGACAGAGGGCCGATGGGAATCTGGGGCAGAAGTGGACAGGCCTGGGACCATCACGGCCCACTGGGCGCCACTCGGCCCCTCCAGCACAGGTTAGATTCAGCAGGGCTGCTCCCTGGTGGGGATGGGGAGGGGTCTGTAAAGCCAGCCCCTTGGTCCAAGCGGTACCACCCTCCTCCCAGGGCCTGGTCGCTTAAACCTTAGGGCTCATTTCCACTGAAACCTGCTTCCCCCCAATCCCTGGGGCCTGCCTGAATGAGGAAGCACAGGAGTTCCCAGCACTCAGGAAGAGGCAAAGTTCGAGGAGTGGGGCAGAGGGAGGGCCCAGCAAACACACCTGTCACCAGGAAAGAAGAGCTCAGACCAAAACTTATTTCCACCTAAGAGCCTGTGGGTCTGTTTTAGGAAAGCTGACTAATCCTGTAATCCTGCCCACCAGGCAGTTTTTCTGCCTGGTTTCCAAGTGGTAGAAGGAGACAGCCTGGGGGGACTATCCTGCTGAGGAATGTATTCTCTTAAAGGGGAAAAACCACCTTTGCTAGGTGTGGTTTGTTCCACAGAGCCCCAGTTTAGAAGCTGTCTGCTGTTGTCCCTTGAGGGCGGTACCTGTGCCTGGCAGCGGCCAGCCCCCAGTGCAGGTGACAGGGAAGGGGCCGTGGCAGAGGCAGCCCTGCCTTCTCAGCAGGCAGCAGGACCACCATGCCACCTCCCTCCCACCTCACTGCCCAGATCATAGGCTGGAGACCAGCCGCTCAGCCTCCCCAGGAAGCAGGTTACAAATGCAGAATCTCAGCCTCTGCTGACCTACTGCAAAGGACCCTGGATCTTCACAGGATCCCCAGGAAGCTGTGCCCTGGACACCATCTGTCCCTGGGCTGGGCCCTGTGACTGCTCTGCCAGTGGGCAATAGGAATGAGCACTGACAGGAGATAGACGCCAATCTTTTCATTCAGACAACTGAGATGGGAAGTGAGGGGCAGCCTCAGCTGGTCCACTTGCTCAGCACCGTGGAGAGCCTGTTCCGAGCAGAGACCCTTAAGGCAGCTGCCGGGCGCCGGTGCAGACACATGCTTACTGGAGCACACTGGAGAGCACGCACACGGCTCACCTGGCCCACAGTGACTTCCACTCGCCAAGTCAGCAACACACACAATGACAAATGAAGACCAGAGCCCCTCCAAGTCACAAAATCACCAAGTTCCAGGAAAGGGGTGTGCAGGCTAGGTTTGTCCCTCTCCTCACATTGCCTCTGTTTGAAACGATCACTTCAGAGACGTGTTCTCCTGGTGGAGTATAGGGGAGGAGGTTGACATGAAAATATGTATTTTTTAAATCACACTTAAGAAGGAAGGAATCCTGGCCGGGTGAGGTGGCTCACGTCTGTAATCCAAGCACTTTGGGAAGCCAAGGCAGGCAGATGACCCGAAGTCAAGAGATCGAGACCATCCTGGCCAACATGGCAAAACCCCGTCTCTACTAAAATACAAAAATTAGCCAGGCATGGTGGCAGACACCTGTCATCCCAGCTACTCAGGGGCTGAGGCAGGAGAATCACTTGAATCTAGGAGGCAGAGGTTGCAGTGAGCTGAGATCACACCACTGCACTCCAGCCTGGATGACAGAGCGAAACTCTCTGTCAAAAAAAGGGAGGAATCTTTTTCAGCTCATGTAGACAAAAGAGGATGATAGTCTTATGATTAAATCTCAACACCATCACTCGGGGACTGGCTGAGCGGAAACCTGCTTCCCTCCCGTTCTGTATCTTCAGGTGAGAGCTGGGAGAGGGGAGGGGGCTCTTAGGGAGATTTGCTTCGTGCACTGTCCTAGGGCAGCTTTTTCCTGTGAGTCTCTGGAGTCATCTTTAACACCTCACAGCTCATCTGTCCGCAGACCTCATGCAGCCCCTGAGCAGGACCAGACAGCCAGATGGCAACACACACATACTGTCTCTTTAAGAGAGTGGCCTGAGAGGTTGTTTACCGGGGGATTTGTTTGGGTCTCAGTGGGAGGAAAGGAAGAAGATAAAAGTGGCTGGGACACTAGAAAGAAAAAAGAAAAAGCCAGAATGCAGAGAAAGCAAGATGAGAAAAGCACATCCAGAGGGAGAATTTATTTTTGCAGCGAGGATTCCAGTCCCCTGGGGACTGTTTCCACAGAGCCAGCTAACCAGCAAATGCGTAGGTCGGGTCAGACACAATCCCCTGAGTGAGTCCAGCAGCAGCTGCCCTGGGCTGTGCTGAAAGTGCCCTGCAGAATTTGGGCAGAGCCAGCACTGGGTGGAGGCGGCTGGCACTGGAGGCTTCCTCCTGTCTCCCCCACAAGGACGGGGTTGGACTGATGTTGGGAGGAAGACAAGGTGAGGGGCAGCCTATCAGAGCCCAGTGACAAATCTGGCACATAGGGACTGTGGGACAAAAGCTCTCAGCCTGGGCACCGATTATGGGCGTCAGGGCACCCAGGAACCCTGGAATTGTTCACCCTTTCATGCACAGAGATCAGTAGGATTCCTGGGAGGGAATCCACAGCTCTCACAGCTTCACAAAGGGTATTCGGGACCAGCAGGAAGAGTCTGGTTTGAGGCTGGGCCTGAATCAAACCCCTGAGCGTGAGGTGGGCCACTGGGCCTCGGTGCTTTAGGTGTGCTGGTGCATCTGTTTCTCCAAAAGCTGGGAGTCATTGTGGGTGACCAGGCAGACAAATGACACCAGGAGAGCTGTCATTCCAGAGGCCGTGACTCTAGGGGCAAGGCCAGGAAAGAGAGAGGTTTGGGGGTTGCTTTGCTACAGTCCAGAGCCCAAAGACGGTGCTGTTGACACTGGGTGAGCTTGCAGTACAGAGAGCCCCGAAGGCTTGTCCCTAATCTCTGATGAGGCTGTTCTTGGTACCAAGCAAGCTCGTCCACAAACAGGTCAGCCACAGCGCACACATGTGCTCACACGCACACGTATACACGTGTGTACACAGCATTCCTTTTCCCTGCCCAGCCCACCCTGAACGGCAGGGTCACTGCAGAACTGGACCTGCCCATGCTGGCTCTTTGAGGCTGCCCCTCTGCCGAGAGGACAGTGGAGGGTGGCGGGTCACACTGAGGACCCTGTCTAGCTTGACCTGGGGCAGGCAGAGGCAAACTTGGCCCTTCTCAGGCAACAGCTGGGCCCATGTGTTTTTGGAGCTGAATCCAGGGATATTCCTTTATGTCATATTCTGAGGATTTGAGGAACAGCCTGTAAAGGAGATTGGCCTTTCCATGCTGCTCCAAGCTCCACAGCACAGGCTCCAGAGCATCTCCTGGAGGTGGGCTGAAGGAGGAGAGCAGATGGGACAGTGATCAGGGTCTCCCAGAATGCTGGACTGGGTATTAACATCGCTGTCAGCCTTCACACTTCCCACTCCTCTGGAGTAAGGTACCTCTGCCCTCACTGTCACACGTCACCAGAGGGGCTCTCTACTTAGAGAAAAAATACAATCTGTGAGATTAAACCCTACGCACCAGGAAACTGGCTGATTATACTTGCCTCAAAAACAAAGTGAATGACAGCAGCCTGTATTCAAGTTTGCTTTCTCCTGGGGGAGCCAAGGGCAGTTGTTAGACTTTGCACTTCTGAGGGACTGGGGCACACACCCTGAGAGCACCCCCTTTGGCACTGAAGGCTTGTGCAAAACAGCAATGGCATACATGGTTGTTGGGTAAAAGGATGGACGGACCGCATCCAAGCCTCTGACCAGTTCTTCCTTTTTGGGGTCTCCATCCCAGCCAGGTCAGAGGAGAAACTGGAGCCTACAGGGACCTTGAGGGGTTTCCCGCCCAAAGGAGAAGGAGAGGAAGAAGGAACAGCAAAACATCGATTCGTCAAATCAAAATCCCAAAGGCCCAGAAGCCTCTCAATGGGGCCAAGCCAGGATTGAAGCAAAGTGTCCATTTGCTCAAAACCGCCCGAGGCGCCCAGCTTTCAGGGTGCCCCTGTCAAGCCTCTGCTTGCTAAATAAACCAGCCTTTGTGTGTGTGTGTGTGTGTGTGTGTGTGTGTGTGTGTGTGTGTCCAGGACAAGCAGAATGGGCTGGGGGAGGGGAGGAGGATCCGTTTGTCAAAATAGACCTCCTGAATGCTTTCAAGGGCCTGCAGTTGGATGAGTAAATATTTTCCCTTTCAGATGAAAGGTGCAATCATCGCCGTTTTTTAATTACTTTAATTAGAAAAGATTGCCTTAATCTTTTACTTATCTGTACTATTGTGGGAACTGCCAGAAAATGAAGTGCAGGGAAAACAGGTGGAGTTTGACCTTTGCTCTAAGCATCTTGAATTTCTTCTAGGCTGGTAATTAAGAAGAATCAGGGGAAGTTCCTTGCAGAATCTAGGAAACGCAAACACACACAGAATCATAGATACAAGGGCACTCTCCCTTGTACTCCTGCTCTCTCTCTCGCGCGCACACACACACACACACACACGCACACTCGGATGCACATGTGTGCACATGAGTGGAAGGAAAACTGGACCCCGATATGGCAAACCCGAAAGTCCCAACTTGGAGGGCTGAGTTCCTGCTCCCAGCCCCGAAAGGTGGCTTAATGAGTTTCCCAGGGTGGCCTAAAATGATTAATTAAGCAGACAGCTCTCCACCCCCTCCCCAAACAACGGAAACCAAGTAACGGTCTGTTTAGGGAGGGAGCAGCGGGCCCCCCTCAACACACACACACTCCTGGGGCCGTTGGGGACGTGGTGTAAGAGCCGGGAGCCCCAGATAAGGGATGATAGCAACGGCCTGTAACGGCCATCAAGGCTCGCCCTGGCTGGCAGGGCTGGGCCCAGGGAACAGCCTCTCTCTGCTCCTGGCCTCTGGCCTCCCTGTGTCTGGTCACTGCCCACACTCACGGGGACCCTTGGCAGGATGGCGAAGCAGGCATCATTATCTCTGGCCTCCCTTCCTCTCGGGGCACCCTACTTGTTCCCATTTCTATTATGCACCATTTTCTGGGCTCGTTGTTGAACACTGGGAGGGATTCTGGAGGCTGCCTGGGTATCCAGACCCATAGACATGGGGCACAAACATCAGGGAAAGAGGAAAAGAGGGTAGAGAGGGCCCCTCTGGGGCTGCCAGAATCACCCGTGTCGGGGCATCTGCTCTGTCTTTCCAGCCATCAGGGCCCCCAGAGCCCAGCAGTGAACAGTCACTGTTACAACAAACAGGTCCTGAGCTGAATGTGCCCAGTGCCGAGGCTGCCATGGTGAGCAGCGCTCTCAGACAGGCACACAGGCCATGCCTGGGGATGCAGATAGGCTCTGAGGGAGTCCTGGAATCCGGGCAACTCCCAGACACAAGCAGGGCTCGGGCTTTGGGAGCTTCCTCCCAGGGGGTCTGTTTTTCAGGGGCACCTCCACTTCCTGCCTCTGTAACCCGGACCAGCTGCTCCCCATGGAAGTTTCCCCCAGGAAGTGCCCCGAGGATGCCACTGGTGCTGAACACGATCCTCTTTCCACAGACAAGGGCATGGCTTCCTGCCAAGTCAGTCATGTCCACTGGAGACAGACAAGGACAGGGGCACAGCTGGGGTTTTAGTGGCTGCCCTGGGTCTTGTAAACAGGCCTTGTGAAGGGCACAGGGGCTCCGAAGCAGGCCCAGGCCCAGGCCCAGCCAGCCTGGAGGGGAGGGAGCAGGTGAAGGTGGGAGCGGGCGGGGCGCCAACAGTGTTTGCCTTTCTAAAGCGCTCCGGGTGCTCAGGCTGGATTTCCAGCCTGGTGTTTGCAGCCTGGGCAGCCACTCCTCAGTCACGTCCTCCCCCGTCCACGCGCCTCTCTCGACAGGTGCCCGTCAGCGTGCGTGTGTTCCGCCTGTGTGTCTGACCACACCTGTGGGTGTGGGTCTCTCTGTGTCTGTGCCTGGCCCTCCTAGAAAAATGAATCTAGCCTCTAGTTTGTGTGAGCCTTTCTACCTAAAACATTTGCTAAAATAAACCTGCTGAAAAAGCTTGCACAACGATTTTGTTTTCTGTCCCTGGCATGGGCACGAACACCAGCGGGTCTCCATGGTCAATTTAGGAAGCTTGGGAAAACATTGCTTGTAATTAAAAGTCTAGAAGGGCCTCAATTAAGGCAGTGTTCGCCCTGCCGGGCCCCGTTCCCAAATCCCACTCGGCAGCATTCCTCTGTTGGCTGGAAAAGGCCTTTGATTTGAACCAAATGTTCAGCAGCCACACTGGACCGGGCCCTGGCACCACTGTGCTGCTCGCTGCTCAGGGCACAGGCCAGCCTCTGCCCCAGGGCCTGCCACGGGAGACTTTGGGCTTTGTCCCTCCCTCCTGACTTCCCAGCCCCTCTGTGATCTGAGCTCCAACTTCTGGAGGGGCAAACCTCCCTGAAAGATGGGGGCGCTGAGGCCACTCAGGCACACCTCCCCACCCTGGGAGGTAGAGCTCACACTAAGAATTAGAGGCCACAAGTCACCAAGGATGAGGCAGCAATGGTCAGTGTCATAAGAAGGTGGGGTTCAGGGTGCAACAAGCAATAGCCTGGTACCCCTTCTTACTCCACAGAGGCCACCTCCATCTGAGCAGAGGCCTGGCCTTAGCTACAGCCACTTCAGAGGGCTCCAGACTCCAGAGAATATAGGACCTGGCAAGAAGGCGTCGGGAAATAGCATGAGCCACTGACCCCTTTAATCCCTGGGATTAAAGATACACAGCTCAGCTAACTGGGACGGAGCCCAGGATGCCACGTTTGCCTGCCTCCTGCTGGTGAAGGTGAGGCAGCCAATGACACAAACATGGGGGCAGAGGGCACTACTTCCTCCCTGGAGCAAAGGCTCAGGCGCTCAGCTGCATGGGCAGGAAAGAGAAATGCTCAAACAGGTGCACGTGGCTCTTCCTTCCCAGGACAGGCGCACGCTCACACACCCCCACCTCCCTGCTTGCACACACGCTGGATTTACAACCACACTTGCTGCCTTTCACAGATGTGTACCCATGTTCACAGGGTACACTCTCTCTCTCTCTCTACCCCCCACCACCCCCCAGTCCTCAGTATCCCAGGTCACAGCCACCCACACAAACACATTCCTCCACCCATTGCACTGACACCCATTCATAGTCACAGCCATGGCTACAACCAGACACGTAGATTTCATAACAAGGATTTGTAGGCCCCACGCAGGACTCTGTGGTCTCCAGCAGCTCTGGCCCCTCTCAATGAGGAAAGAGCCCCCAAGAAGACAGAGGGTCCAGGGTGTGATGGCAGGACCAGGCCCTGGGCCCCATGGGAGTGGGATGGAGAGTGTGCAGACATCTTAGGAGGGCAGCTGAGGCGTCCATCCCTGCGGGCCTCACTCCTGCAGCAGGGGAATGGCAGGGAAAGGGTTACAGGCTAACTAGGAAAAACAATTACTAACGGGAAAGGCAGCACATTCCAGCCCTGCTTAGCAGGGCCGCCAGGGCCGTGGGTGGTTCTTGGATTATGCATTTCCTTGAAAACAAAAAGGAGAGTTCAGGGCAGTTCAGCTGTGCCCTGAATCTCACTCTGGGGCCTTTGTCCCTAGCCCCCTTCACAGCCCGCGTGCCTACACACACGCACACACAGCCCCACTGGTGAATACCCCCCAAAGGCTGCAAGAAAAGCGGGGGCAGACGACAGAAGAATTGAAGAAGGGTGGGGAGCGGGAAGGGAGTTGGGATCTCGGAACCCTTGTTGTCTGGAAATCTCCCTTCTGCGGGTGAGGCTGTGGGAACGTTGGGTCATCCTCTCACCAACACTGCATGGAGCCCCCACTCTGTGTCAGGCATTGTCCCAGGCCTGGGGTTCCCCGTGAGGGCTGGGAAGACCCAGTTCCCCCATTTCCCCCGGGTGGTGTCTTCTACCCATCTGTCTCAGATCCCACACTGTCTTTCCTCGAAAATCTGGTCTCCTGATAGACTCCGATTACCATATTCATGTGGAGGAGCGGGAGGCTGAAAAGGCCCAAGGGAGACCCTCACAGGCTGCTTTACTTTTTTTTTTTTTTTTTTCTTTTTTACCCATGACACAGCCTCAGGAATTTTTGAGGACATGTGCCCCTGATTTACTTTTTAACCAGGACAGAGATGGTGCCTCCCTGTGGAGAACAGGAGGGGGCAGCCATCTTGCCGTAAACACGGAAGAGAATCTCATGCCCTCTGAGTCTGAACAGCTATGTCCTATTCAGCTATGTCCCATATCCAGCTATGCCCTCTAGCGCAGGCTCCTCTGAACCCTGCCAAGGCCCCTGTGAGTAGGCAAGGGAAGCATTATAATCCCCATCACAAATGGGGAAACTGAAGTTTGGAGAGGGATCAAAATCACTCAAGCCATTGTGCAGGCTGCCTCCCGCTTAGAGCTCCCTTCCTCTCCTCAACGCTCTGAATGGCTGGCTCATCCCCGTCTTTCAGGTCTCAGCTTAAACACTGACCCTCCAAGAAGCTCTGTGGCAACCTGTCTGAAACAGTCCACCCCTTCTAACCTCCCTGTTGTTTCCGCTCCAGCACATGTTGATTTGTGGGGAAGGGGGGTGAGGTCGTGCTCTCTTACCCAGGCTGGAGTGCAGTGGCGTGATCATGGCTCACTGCAGCCTCGGCCTCATGGGCTCAGGTGATCCTCCCACTTCAGCCTCCTGAGTGGCTGGAATTACATGTGTGTGCCACCACACCCAGCTAATTTTTGTTGTTGCTGTTATTTGTAGAGATGGGGTCTTGCTTTGTTGCCCAGGCTGGTCTTGAACTCCTGGCCTCAAGTGATCCTCCCACCTCAGCCTCCTAAACTGCTGGAATTAAAGGCAGGAACACACAGTAGGCACTCAATAAATATTTGTGGACTCTATAAAGAACTGAATGGCTCTGTGGCTGTGGTAGGCAGAGCCAGGCCTGGATCCTTAAAACCTTGGCCTCCACTCACGTGGGTGGCTGCCCTTGTCCATCAAACTCCCTCCAAGACAGAGGAAAGGGGATCCTCAGAGACTTTCTCCATTCCAGCCCTGGGCTATACCCCAAACAGCCTAAACTTAAAAAAAAAAAAAACAGATTCCCCAGTTGGGCTGCATGTGGATTATGCAAGGACCAGATGCCCGGTAGACAGGGTGTGCCAGAGGCTTATACCTGATGGGACCTCCAAAGAGGGCCAGGGGGCCGGCTGATGCATGCCATGTAGATGTATTCACTCAGTCCATTCCGTGGACATTTTCCAGGTGTGAGCATGTTCTAAGATCCAGTGCCTGCCTCAGAGTGTGCATAGGCTTTTTAGGAAAGAGTCAAGAAACAGTGCTGGTGATGCTGTAAACCTGGAACAGAATCTCACATCCAGCACAGGATGAGATGATCTGGAGCATCAGGAACAACTTCACTAAGAGATCAGAAGAGGTCTGGGAGAGGGGCTGACCCAAACAAGCCTGCCAGGCACAGGGAACAGCATGTCAAAGGAGTAAGGAAGAGCCCAGCAGGCCTGGGACATGCCAGCAGTTCACTAGGCCTGGATAGAAAAGCTCGAGCATGGGGAGAGGCCAGAGAAGGGGCTGGAGAAGTGATGGGCCCAGGTCACAGGGGGCAAAGTCTGCTGGCCCAAGAAGCCAGGGCTTCATAGGGTCGATAGTAGGGAGCCTGCCAGGGCCTTAAAGAGACATGAGCAGCTTAGCATTTTAGAAAGTTCACTCGACTGAAAATGTGCAGAAAGCACAAACAAAAGCACGAAGACAAAACGAGTTCAGAGGATGTGGCTGTCACCCAGGTGAGCAGCGGTAGCTTGGACTTGGGGCCGGGGGGATGGCGATGAGGGGACAGATGTAAGAAATGTTTAGGAGAGGTGAGAGAGGCTTGTGATGAACTGGCACGGGGGGAGAAGGGCCAGGCTGGCGTTAAGGATGAATTCCAGGACTGTGGACGCCTCGGCTGAGTGGAGGGTGGCGGTGGGAATCCAGGCAGAGGCTGGTGTGCTGGCCTTGGCCATGTGTCTGGCTGGCTGTTAGGAATGTGGGTCTGGAGAGGGAGGTGCTGGGCTGGAGCCCTGGAGAAGTTGGAACCCAGACGTCAGTGCTGCCTGGGAAGAGGATGAGGCGGGGAGATGGAGTGGAGTGAGCATAGTGGACAGTGCCTTCCCTCTCTACTAAGCCAAACCTTAGCATGCTTCAGGATCCACTCACCCTGTCCCAGCCCACACCTGTGTGGGAGAGCATTCAGCAAAGACTGTCGGGAAGAGGGGTGCTTGCAACAAGAAGGGCAGCAGGTTAGGATGGCAGAGGCAGGACTGTGGGCAGCGGACACATTTAAGAACTTAAGGGGCCTCCCTAGTCTGGGCCCAGTGTCCGCTCAGTGGCCCATGGGGAGTCCTGGAAGCAAGGGCTGGATGCTGAGAATGACTCTTCCTTCTGGGGACAAACTCCAGCCTACTCTAGCACAGTGACCAGATGCCACGGGGGCACTTGCAACCCCCACAGGAGCTGTTACCCCAGGGCCTGCCCAGTCTGACCCAGGGAGGTGCCTCTCCAGCCTCTTGTTTCTTGCCACAGTGGGCTCTCCAGGGGCTGAGTGCTGAGGCGCAGGAAGAAGCACAACTCCAGAAGCAGGAACCCTGAGCTGGGCAGCGTTTCCCACGCCCTTTCCTTTCCTTGGTGTTGAAGAGTGAATTTCACCTTCTTTCTCATTTTCCTCTTTGCCTTTTGTAGGACACACCACCTTGTCCAGCCGCAGTGGCCACAGTCCTCAGGCATCGGTCACCAGCTCTCAGCCCTTCTTTCTGAGGCAGTCAGTAGTGGTCAGGAGAGGCCCTTGGGACACCCCTTTGCATCCAAGACCCCAATACATTCCCACTTTTTTCTGGTCTCCACACTCCAGCCCAGGCCTCTGTCCTGTCCCAGAATTCCCTGAAGAAGGGCCAGGGAGAGGGCTGTAAGTTCTCTGTAAGACCAGCAGACGAGGCTGGTTGATACCCCTTGACTCTGCTGGTGGTAGGGACATTGCTGGTCGCCAGCAGCTGGTGTTCCACTCTGTCCCATGGGGCTGTGCCCAGCCAGCCGCAGATACCAGCAGATGGCCCCATCCCCTCTGGGATACCCTGCCTCACTCCTCTGGACCCCATTTCTGTTTCTGATATTCCGTCTCCTTATCTCCCTCCTCAGATTGGACAGCCCCTGTGGACCTGGGGTGCTGGGAGTGACCCAAGCCTCGATTCTGGCCAATGAGACTGCCCATCCAGGTGGCAATCACCACCTTAATTACCACACCCCCCTGGCCGCTGGAGGAGTCACGCAACACCCGAGTGGGGGAGGCCTGTGCTCCCCCAGCCATTCTTGGGGCCTGGAATAGCAAACCAGTCCTTGTCCTTTCGAGGCACCGCAAGGCCTGGGGCCTACTATGTTCTTTGGCACAAGAGAAGTGGACGCACGGGTCCAGTGGGAAAAGTCAAGTACCAGCCCAGAAGTAAGTCTAGCCAGGGGGGCGGCATACCCAAGGAACACTCCTGGCCTGCTGAGTCACAGGCATCCCTTAGGGCCCGAATCTCTCACCTGCTCCCTGTAGCAGCTCACCTGGGACTCACTCTCTGCCGGCAGGGTGACGGGCCCTTGAGAGGCCTAAACCAGAGAGGCTGGAGGGACTGAAAGTGGGAGCCAGCTGGCCCCAATCCTGTTCCCTCTCAAGCCCCTCAGGCCTCAGGCCAGCCCTCAGGTGTGGCTTGTCTCCTTCTTAGAGGCTCCAGAGGACAGAGCTCCCCACTCCCACCCCACCGTCTTGTCCCGGAGATGGAAGAGAACATGGAAGCAGCCCTCACAACCAGAGGTACCTTCAAAACCATGCAGCACCACCAGCTGAAACCCAGGTCCCATGGGCTCTACCACTCCCCTTGCCAAGCAGGGGAAAGGAGGGAATGGGGGACAGAAAAAGGAGTAGGCAGGGTGGGGCCATGGTGGTTTGGATTGAGATGAGCTGGACTTAGGTGTGTGACAGCTTTTCCCCTGGGCCCAACCTCATACCTTTGGTTTTCCTGCTCTGGGCCTCTGTAAAAGGAGGATTGGGGATGAGATGTGCACTGTTCAAAAGCTGCTCTCAGAGCCCCGGCTGTCTGTGGCAGAGAAGCAGAGCCGTAGCAGCCCTGGGCTTAGCGTCCTACACCGACCTTCACCCCTAGGGTTTCATTTGCAGAACCAGCCCGCAGCCAAGGGGTCTTTGGTCACCTCTGGGCCAGGTGATATCTGTGTCCTTCCTGGCCTGAACCTTGCAGAGATGGGCAGCACCATATCTGCTGCTGGGGGAGAGGGGACAGACCCAGAAGGGTGAACCATTGAGTCCCAATACACATGTCCAGGACATGGGCTCAGAATGAGGAGACCCAGAGGAAATGTGCACCCGTGCTCACTGTTACATGCCCGTATGCACACATGTCCACCTGCATACATGCACACACACACCTGCACATACACACACCTGCACACATGAACACCTGCATACATGCACACACACACCTGCACATACACACACCTGCACACATGAACACCTGCATACATGCACACACACACCTGCACATACACACACACCTGCACATACACACACCTGCACACATGAACACCTGCACATACACACACACCTGCGCACACACACACCTGCACATATACACCTGCATACATGCACACGCACCTGCACATACACACCTGCATACAG
>PVKV010021813.1:0-36745 GCA_004027835.1 Alouatta palliata | reverse complement strand
CAGTCCAGAACTCCCACTCTCAGCACAGAACCCCCACACTCAGTCCAGACCCCCACTCTCAGTCCAGATCCCCCTCTCAGTCCAGACCCTGCTCTCAGACAGCGTCTCACCAGCCACCATCGGTAGGTGTCGTCCTCCAGGAGCGCGTTCTGGGCGGTCAGCAGCGGCTGCACGGTCTGGTTGAACCTCTCGTCGAACCAGGCTGAGAGCTTGCGCTGCCCGATGCAGTGGGTGCAGGTGCAGGGCCGGTGCTTGATCAGCCTCCTCAGGTTCTCGGAGAGCTCCAGTACCATCTGCTTGGGGAACCAGGTGGTGGCCACCATGGTATGGGAGTAGTTCAGGAAGAAGGAGGTGAGGGAGATGAGGAGCACGAGGAAGGTGAGCACTTTCAGGGTCCTCTTCCTCAGGGTCACCATCTTCGCTGTCCTATGGCGGCCTCCCTGCGATGGGCAGCAGGAACTCCCTCCTAAGAGAGGAGAAATACGGAAGAAAAATCCCAGAGGTGGAGGCTCGATCAGAAGGGATGGCAGGAATTCCAAGGAAGGACTCAAGGGCCGTTAAACTCGACTTCACTCCCACTGCGGGACGACCCCCAGTGTGTCCCAGGCACCACTGTGTAGCTGATGAAGGCCATTAGTGGCGTGTTGTCTTTGCTTGCATATATTTACCTTTTCAGAAAATAAAGTAGCCTACTCTTCTGCAATCGTTAAAGAGCTGATAATGTCTCCTGATAAAGCTTTACCCAGTGATTTCCTTTCCCATTCAAAGAAGCTAAGGGGTAATTAATCTCTGTGACAGTCCAGGGTCCCTCAGGAGCAAGGACCTAGAAGGAAGGGTCTTGGTATAGCGAGAAGGGAAGCTGTCTCTGCCGTCCTCCTCCCACCGTGGTTTCTGATGATCCTTAATTAGGGCTTTGTCTTTCCCATACTGTCGCCAGAGACGTGGCGGTTACGTGACCAGCTGGATGAAGGCACAGAAGGTTGTCTGTCATCTGCAAAGAAAAGGAGGAAGAAAATAGTGAGATTCTGTGACCCTGCTATAAAAATGTTTCTCTCCACATCTCCACCAGGAGGCATTCTGTGGTCTTCCTTTTGGTGTTGTGCCAACCTGGCAGGTGGCTCTGGATGGTTTATCTACCTTTATGAGCCTCAGCGCACATACAATGGATGTTATCATCTCTTTGCAAGGTTACTATGGGGTGCAGAAGGTGTCCCCACCATGTTTCCAACAACCAGAACCTAGCACATTGGCACACTCAACAAACATTTGTCAAATGAGCTCGTGACGCATGTAGGTACAATGTACACAGGGATTGTTAAATGCATGTGACTTGCCTTTCTTTCTCCTCCATTCTCTTCCAGATTCTGGATTTCAGCAACAAGCACAACAATGGTATGCTTGGAGAGTGGCCCAGGTTTCCCCTGACCTGGGCATTCAAGCTCTGCCAATTGGCCTCAGTTTCATAGAAAGGGCTTTAGATGGTCCAGGTTCAAGTTCTGATTTCCCAGATGTGGAGACTCGGGAAGGTTTTTCAACCTTCCTGACCCTCAGTTTCTTCTTCTGTAAAATGGGATACTAATATCCTACTTATAGAATGGCTATAAAGATGGGATAAAATGATGTATGCTGGGCTTCTGGTGTCTATTAGGCCATTGCTAAATTTTAATTTTCCTTCTTCAACATATGAATGAATCAATATTCTTTGGTGATCCACTAAGAGCTGACAGGACGATATATTCATGCATGTCTAGCTCCTCAGACAACCCTCAGAATATACTGCCAGTTAGATACTAGTTTCTGTTTTTGTCTTGGAAGAAATCGAGACTCAAAGAGGTTAGACGGCTTGCCTAAGGAAAGGAAGAAGCAGGATCTCAGTCCAAATCCACAGTCCTCTGATTCCTTGCATCTGGAGGGGTTGGGGGACCAGGAACAGGGGCTGGGGGGCTCTGCCCTGGAGCGGACACCTGTCCTGTTCATTGGTCCTCAGATTACTATGGCTGGAGGGATATAGAGCAAGGGCTGAGTGCTCTTTTGAAGAAAGCAAACATGTACTTCTCAAATGCCCATCGGAGACCCCCCCCACCCCAGATCTCACTGACACCTTGAGATTTCTATCTGGTACAGCTGTGTTTATGCCTCTGCACTGGAGCACGGCCTCTTTGGTCTTTGCTTGGAATGCTTCCCCCACCTCTGTTTGTCTGATCAATTCTTCCCCATCCTCAAGGCATAGATAGTCAAGAGCAGGGTATTTTGTTTTCTAGGAAAATTAGAGTTGAAGGGAGATTGATCACCTTTTGGTAAAAAGAGGGCAGCTCAAAAACCATATGAAATCTACAGTGCCTATCTGGAACCATCCAGGGCTCAAGATGTGATGAGTGCAACCTCCTACCACTTCCTGAACTGGAAGCCCAACGTATGGAGGATAAGTCCGAGCTCAAAAACCAGATTAAATCCACAATGACTTTCTGGAGACATCTAGCTCAAGATGTGTGGGGTGCATCCCCCTACAGCTTCCCAAACTAGAAGCCTAATGTATGGAGGGTGAGGTCTGAGCTCTGCAGCTCAGTTGGCAATGTCATTTTTATCTGGCCTCTGCTCCATTTTTCACTTTTCACGACATCCTAGATTTGGTTTATAACCTAGTGGTGTCCACAGGTGTCCCATCCCATTCTCTCCCCGCCTGCCCCCATCAAGGAACAGCTCTGTAATTTGAGTAAGAATAACTTCTGCATCATCTCAGGTAGGCTCTCCGTTCACTTGACTGGCGGAGGGCTCCCACCTCTTATTTATCCTGGTAATTGATCCAGGGTTGAGCAGATGCCTTAATACATCCAGTCAAACTTCTGTAGGGAGGGAAGAAACTTTCTCTTGCTCTGGCTGGCTTGTTGTGGAATATCCTGCTGGCTATGTTGCTAGCTTGTGTGGAAGAGACTAGAGCTGAACAACCCAAACAAATGCTGCTAAAGCCCTGACCCGGTTCGACCTGCAGCCCCTCTCCCCTCCACGTCTTGGCTTTTCAGTTACATGAGAGAATAAATCCCCTGCATGGGGTAAAGCAGATAATTTGTGCCTTGAAGCAACATGAGTGACCCACAGGTCATAGTTGCTCCCACTTCTGTGTCCCAGCTCAGGCTGCCCCCACTGTCCTGAAAACCACTCCACCCCGCTTGGCCAATGACTCTTACTCATTCTCTAGGGCTCAGCTGGTGCTAACTCCTGGAGGAAGGCTTGCCCACTCCTGGAATGAGTTAGGGGCCTCTCCTGGCTCCCTGCTGTTCTGGCTCCACTCTGTCTACACTCTTCACTCATCTTTCTCCTCCCTGGACTGGGAGCAAGGTGAGGATGGAAACTCAGCCTCACTATGGTGGTGGCCCTGTTACCTGTGCACACACTCAATGCTCAGTGGAGGCTTGGGGCATGAAGGAACCCAGAAATGAATGAAGGTAAACACAACGGCCGGCAGTTCAGAGGGAGATCTGAGCAAGCACAGACTCCTAGTCAGGAGATTTCGATTCTCAGCAGCCTGTCCCACTCTACTCACTGCGTGACCATGAGCAAGTCACCTAGCCCTTCTGAACCATTCCTTCAATGGGAAAATGGGATTGATAACACAGATTCTGCTCATACTTGGGGCCACTGGCCCACCAAGGTGTGTCCATTCATCTAATTCATTGCATATTTGCTGGTCCTTGCGATCTCCAGGTCCTGGACAAGGTGGTTGGGGTACCTCGTAAAATGATCTAAGGTAGAGGCCTCCCAGGCATCAATAGAGCCCCAGACCCTTTGGAAGAAAGGAGGTCGGTATGGAAGGATCAGACACAGGGTGGAGGAGAGGAGTGGGTGGGGGTGAGAGGGAATCTGGGCATGCAGCTGGGGTGAGAATGTGTTGGGCCGGAGAAATCACAGCTAAGACTAAGTTTTCTCTGGGTGACGTGGAAACCCGGTGGTAGGGCTGAGCAGAGGAGGGCCACAGTCTTACAACATTTGCCTATATAATGAGCAGGGCCTAGGGCACCCCTGCCCTTAGTACCTCTGTACCTCTAATGCCAGGGCAGAGATGAGTTCCCTGAAATAGATGACTGTTTTGTTTTTGAGACAGAGTTTCACTCTTGTCACCTAGGCTAGAGTGCAGTGGCACGATCTCGGCTTACTGCAACCTCCATCTCCGGAGTTCAAGCGATTTTCCTGCCTCAGCCTCCTGAGCAGCTGGGATTAAAAGCATCTACCACCATGCCTGCTAATTTTTGTACTTTTAGTAGAGATGGAGTTTTGCTATGTTGGTCAGATTTGTCTCACCAACATGTATTGAAAGCATCAACTTTGCCAACAGCCTGTAGGTTCGCAGGTGATCCTGCGATCCCAAGGCCCACCTCAGCCTCACAAAGTGAGTTGGGATTACAGGCATGAGCCACTGCACTAGGCCCGAAATAGATGACTATTGAATCGTGTTGACCAAACAAGGCTCTGGCTGAGAGGTCAGTTTCTGTATAACGTCCTGCCTCTACGTGAGAGATATTAACACTCTAGGCTGATGCCAGGAGTTCGGCGAGAGGTGGGATAGAGAGCAAGTTTGCGCTGCACAGGCTGTGGGACTGTTGACAGCCTCCTCCCCTCTGGGGCATCCTGCAGCCACACCTCCAAGGCCAGGGCACTCCCCATAACCAGCAAAGGCTTCTGAGCTGGTATCATTTAGCGCTTTCCAAAGCCCTGGAGAAAACTGCAGTGGAAAAGCAAGATCACCGCTCCACCCTTTTCCTGGCTCCAGGGAAGAAACAAGGACTGCATGGCTTCTCTGTGCTCTAGCAAGTGTGGGGCAGCCTGCGGGCATGGGTGAATGCCAGCCCTGGCTCCCAGAAATGAAACCTGGGCCAACACGCCACGGACCAAAGATCTCTGCATGCCAAGTGTGTGGTGGGAGAGGCCTGGCCTCCCAGAACAAGGAGAAAGAAGAGAGGGAGCAGGGAAGGATGGGGAAGGAGGGAGGCTGGCTCCCTGTCCTGTGCCGAATGGCAGTCATTTCCCAGCCACATACTCAATACAAAGAGGCATGAAGCACCTGCACACGACAGAGATTAGCAGCGTCACCAGCACAAACTGACAAATGTCAGCACCCTTTTGAGGACTGGAAAGTAAGAATTTCCCTAAGGAGTGTTCTTAATGAAGATAAACTTCCCTGGCAATGGGGAGTTGAGGAGCAATGACCGGAGACTGAGGGAGCTGTGTGAAATTCCTAGAAAACCAAATGAGTGAACCACACAGGGTTTTGAGCCTGTAGTAAACACCCACTGAACGGGACGGTAGTAGATACGCGTCACAGGCTGGGATGCCCTCCCAGCCCATCACACAGCCCCTGGAACTATGATCACCAGAGAAATGCCTGAGCGGACCTTGCAGGCTGTTGGCAAAGTTGATGCTTTCAACACAGAGCAGCCACAACTTTCCCCCATGTGATCCCCAAGTCCCTGGGTGAGGTGGGCAACCCTTAGGCTTGTCTCCCTGAAATAAAAATCTAAAATCTGGAGAAGGCAAGTGATTTATCCATCATCACACAGATGGTGGCAAAGCCAGACTTCTGCCTTCTCGTGTGGCTTTCTATGTAGCCATGGTTTATCATTCAATTTCATCAATACCTGCTCTTATCTTCCCTATTTCCTTTCTCATAACTTCTCTGGACTTGGTTTACTGTCATTTTTCCAGCTTCTTATGTTGGATACTACCTCCTTCACCCTCCCTTCTTGCTGTGCCTTCTCTAATTGAATTATGCATTAAGTTCTTCATTTCAGTGGTGTGTTTTAGTTCTACAATTTCCACCTAATTTTTTTGACAGGTTTCTACTTTGCTGGTGAATTTCTCCATTTTGTCATCTATCTCTGTGCAATTACTCAGCACAGCCACCTTAAAGCCCACATTGGACATCCTGTGATAGTTGGATAATGTGGGTTTACTTCTATTGCCTATTTTCTCGGTTGCTGTCTCTTTCTTTGGTTATTTGGTACTGTCCTTGGCAGGCCTGGTTGCTGTTCATATTGTGTATGACAAAAATGCAGAGGCTCTGGATGAGGCTGTCCTCCTTCAGAGAGGACCGATTGTCTCCTGATGAGCAGGTACAGAAGAGGCACATTACTTTGTTCCAACTGGAGCTGTGTTTCACTTTTCATGAAGATTGGTCTATTTCTGGTTTGCTCTTGCCCTGGGGCACAGTCATTCTCAACGGGTAAGCTGAGATGCCTATCAGGGTGACTCTTCCTTACAGACTCCTCTCTCCAACTTCTGTCTCCCCTGTACTATGCGAGCACCATAAGCTTAGTTTTAGCCTTTCTTTCTTTCTTTCTTTCTTTCTTTCTTTCTTTCTTTCTTTCTGTCTGTCTGTCTGTCTGTCTGTCTTTCTTTCTTTCTTTTCTTTCTCTTTCTCTTTCTTTCTTTTCTTTCTTTCCCTTCCTTCCTTCCTTCCTTTCTTCCTTTTTTTTTTTGGTGGGGGCAGAGTCTCACTGTGCTGCCCAGGCTGGAATGCAGTGGCACGATCTTGGCTCACAGCAATCTCCACCTGCCAGGTTCAAGAGGTTCTCCTGCCTCAGCCTCCCGAGTAGCTGGGACTACAGGCATCACCACCATACGTGGCTAATTTTGTATTTTTAGTTGAGACGGGATTTCTCCATGTTGGTCAGGCTGGTCTCAAACTCCCAACCTCAGGCGATCCTCGCCTTGGCCTCCCAAAGTGCTGGGATCACAGGCATGAGCCACCATGCCCAGTCTTTTTAACTTTTCATCTGGTGTTTTCTGTTTGGTTTCATAGACTCTGGATCCATGAAACTTAAGTGCTGGCAAATGCCTTGAAAGGAAAATTTTAAAAGGCATGAGCACATGTTCTTTTCTTTGTGGTTCCTTTTGCTCTAGGTTCTTGATTCCTTGCATTTTGGTTGACTTAGTGGTCCTGAACTCACTCACTCCCTTTACCTACCTACCTATCTCTGTTTTGCTTCCCCGCCTTGCGTCTAAGACTGCCAAACACTCTGAACTGCTGCTCTCTTCTTGTCCTCTGAACCCTCTGCACAAATCAGCACTTACCTCGTGCAGAAAAGGAGCAGGGAATATTGGGTTTGCCTCAACTTGTTTCCCTTCTCTGGGGGGTCTTCAAGCCTCAAGTGCTGGCTGCCTTAGCTGTTCTCTAATGCCTTCAAAGAGCTGGACTTCAAGTTCTTCCAGCTTTTACAGTTCTCAAGGGGAGAAAAGATCTGGTACAAGCTTCTGCCATTGCCCGAAGTAGAAGTCACAGCCTCCTTCCTTTGCCTTTCCATGTTCCTGTTCTTGGAGTGGTTGCCTGTATGTGTCAGGGGCTTGGCAAATTCAGAGAAGAGGGTGGAGCCCAGAAAGGCCCCAGAGCTGCCGAGGCAAACGTCCTCACACCAGCCAAGTGTACAGATGGTGGGAGGAAGGGGCAGGTTTGCAGGCTGGAAAGTTGCAGCTGCAGCCATGGCAGCCACCTCCTCCCTGCCCCGCCTGAGGGCCTCACTGCATCTGCTTTTACTTTATGTGAGAACATCCTGCTCCCAGGCCAGCTCTGCACAGACGGTTGATGACTTCTGGCGCAATACATCCGGGGACTTCCCATGAAACAGCTCCTCCCATGTCTTGGCCTTTGGGATCCTGGTCAGCTGCCTTCAAGTATGGGCACAGGGTAAGACCAAGTAAGACCCGATCAGTAAATCTTGGATACTTCATGGCCCTCAAACTTTCCAGTGAGAAGAATGACTCCTTCCTGAACTGCTTTCCAGCCCTGGCCTGGTCACTGGATGCTTGGAACCCATTTATTCTGGTTTTGGGAAGAATTTGCTAGTGGATCATGGCCAACAGTTGTCTGAACAAGAACAATAACAACGAAGGCACAGACAGACCTGAATTCAAATCCTGACTCTTTCCATTCCTGGCTGTGTACTCATGGGCAAGACGCTTGCCCTCTCTGATCCTAGGTTCCTGAATCTACAAAATAGGATTAAAAATGCTCACACAGGCTGGCCGCATCACACCTATAATCCCAGCACTTCGGGAGGCCAATCACTTGAGGTGGGTGGATCATTTGAGATCCAGAGTTCGAGACCAGGCTGGCCAACATGGTGAAACTTTGTCTACTAAAAATACAAAAATTAACCAGGTGTGGTGTGCACCTGTAATCCCAGCTACTTGGGAGGTTGAGGCAGGAGAGTCACTTGAACCTCGAGGTGGAGGTTGTGGTGAGTCAAGATCACATCACTGCACTCCAGCCTGAGTGACAAGTGAAACTCATCTAAAAAAAACAAATAAAGAAAAATGCTCACACGAAGGGTTGCTGTAGGACAAAAAAAAGTGACCAGCTCAGTTTCTGCCATAGAGTAGATGCACCACAAAGGTCAATTCTGTCTTTTCCCATTAAGCTTCAAGCTCCTCATTTGCAAAAAAAAAAAAAAAAAAAAAGAAAGAAGTCCAGCAGAACCCTTGGCCTGTCCTGCTGGCAGGGTTATTTAAAAGACCACATGTCTACTCCCATGGCCAAGACCTCCCAAGACCTTAGGAGGTCCTAATACACTGGGGGAAAGGTCAGGATTCCCAGGGGCTCCTAGACGCAGAAGACTCAGCAATAACCATGCCTTGGGTGAGGAGGCAGCTGGGCCCAGAGGCTGATGTACAGGGTCAGGCCCACCTGTTTGCAACCAGCTTTGACCTTCCCCAGGAGAAGGTTCCTCAAAATTGCTCTGATAGCTCCGATTTTCCACTCTCTGGTCAGTCTTTTGTCCCACATGCTTAGAAACACAGGTGCCTTTTCTTCTAAAGTATCCAAGATGTACACATCCACAGAAAATCCTGGCCGCCCTCGCCGCCTCTGAGTGCCAGTCTTGAATTGGGGGTCATCTCGTTTTTTGCATTGTTTTTTACAGCCAAAACAGTCACAGCTGCCAGCCATTTGAACCTTTCAGCAGCCCCATTCACTGAGTGGTGACCAGAACACGGGTATTGGGGGTCAGCCAGATCTAGGTTGGAATCCTGAATCTCCTACCTCCTAGCTGAGAGGTCTTGGGTAAGGGGATCTACCCCATTGGGCTCAGGGCCTGCACCAGCAAGATGGGGAAAATCGCATCTCTTCAAAGGGACACATGAGGATGAAGTGCATAAATGCTTCACATTTAACAGATGCTCAAGACACAGGGGTTACTTCACTATCAACTTACAGACAAGGAGACTGAGGCTGAGAGAGGGCAGGCACCTGGACTGAGTTAAAACAACCAGGAGACGGTAGAGCCAACTTGGACCAGGTCTTTAGTATATTTGGAATCAATGTCTAAACATTTCTTTCCTCCTTCCTTCCTTTCCCCATTTTCTACATACTCTGTGCTAGGCATGGATCCCCAGGAAGAAGATGCTGTCCTGGAAGCTGAGAGTGTGGAACTTCCATATGGAACCCTCCCAGCACCATCCCTTGTGCCCCTGTGTTATTACGAGGGGGTGTGTCTGAGCTCCACTTTAATCCCTTATTCGGAGAATCAGGCTAATAAGAAACTTGGGCCAAGTGAGTCACAGCTGGAGGCGCCTGCTTGGAAGCCTGCCCCTGCCCCAGGATTCCTGCCACCTGTCTATCTCCCTGCAGCTAAGGGGTACTTCTGGGCTTATACTGCTCACACTGGGTGATGAGGCCTTCTCTTTGCTGATGTCCTTAACCCTCCCTGCTCCCTGGCTATCACATACTGGGAATTGTGATGGGAGACTATTCAGAAACATTTAAGGAGAACTCAGCAAACTTGCAGCTATGATCAATGAATGAGGCTAGAAGTTAGAGTGGTATCTGCAATCCACATGTCTCAAAAACCCTATTCAGAGTTGCATCCACCCTGCCTGCCTTCCAGGGCTCTCAGGGTATCCTGTTTCTTGCTGCTGGCAGGGGTTCCTATTCTGGCCACTGTCTATAGGAGTGAGGGTTTGATCCCACACCACTGAGTGCTTCCCCTGTACTGCAGGGGCTGGAAGCCTAGGAACTACATTTCCCAGCATCCCTGTCCACAGCACTCTGGAAATGGTAGAGATCTGACCAGTGATAGTTGGGATGGCAGGTGGGCGAGGCAGGAGCCTTCCTCCCTCCCACAGTGGTAGAACCTGCTGTGTGGCTGACCCAGAACCTGGACCCCAGAACCAGCCTCCTTCCACCTCCAGGCTGCGGGGCCACTGTAGATTCTGCCGTGACTTTCTGAAGCTCCATGGCCTGTGGGTCTCAACCTGAAGCACTGTAGCCAAAGCCCCAGAGGGCATTACCTCCATAGTATTAGCTCCTGGATATTGCCACTCTCACTGCCCTTCTAAGAACTTCATAAGCAACCGGATCCCTTCATCAAATCCTTCCACTTCAAGCTGCTGCTTCACTTCATTTCACAGATGTGCAAGCTGAGCTCAGAAATGGGAAGTGACTTTTCCCAGGATACACAGCAAAAGTCCACCAGAGCCAAAGAAAACCAGATGCCCAAAACCCAAGGCACACTTGGCTCCTTAGACAGAACCTGCTCTGCTCTACAGGGTGGCTGCCCTGGAGTGTGTGTCCCTCCCATTCCCAGGGAAGGATCTTAGGAGGTGTCATGGGCTGCAACTGAAAAGAGAGAAGGTGGAGCTTTGGGGAGGAGAGGAGGTCGGAAATTGGTTTAGTTGCTGCCACAAGGGGTGGGAGGCTATTTGCTGTGACCCCTGGGAAGTTATATGAGCTGCTGAGCTTCAAGTTTATCAACTATAAAGCAGGGGCTAAAAACCGTCCCTCCTTGAGGTGACTGCATAAAGCAGTGATGTGTCAACACTGAGGACACCTACCATCACCTTTCTCTTTGCTGCACTCTGTTCTAAGCACAGCACCCATGCACACCGGCCGGGCCCACAACAAGGTCCCGATAAGGGTAATCGGTGTTACCTCCATCTTTCAGAGCTGGGACACAGGCCTGCAGTGGTCAAGCCAGCTACCCAAGGCTCTCAAGCCGGAAGGTGTGAAGTCGGGATTCTGGCCAATGCAGAATCTCAACTTCACACATCTACTGGTGTGAAGTGGATGGCGCCAGGCTGAGGTCCATCCCTGCCCTGGGCCTCCTCGGCACCTGAGCTATGGAAGAGGGGCCGGCCCATCCCCACTCCATGGTAGCATCGTGAGCACCGGGCGGGGTTTGCGAGTGGCACAGCTCAGGGCCTGGCAAGGGCAAGCCTGAACCCTCCTTTCTCTTGTTTTGTTTTCTCTCTGGTCGGCTCCTTCCAGCTCAGCTCCACCCGCTCTGAGTCACCCTGAAGCTGGCAGCTGTGCTCTCATGGCCCAGCACAGACCTGGACCCACTCAATGCTGTTCTTCTCCCTGGGGTCAGGAAGGATCAACCGTGAGGGCAGCCAGCCCCATTTGCCGCCAGAAAACATCATCCAAGAGAAACAGGGCCACAGTGAGGTGAGACTTGAGAGGAGGCCCTGGCCACTGCAGGGTAAACAGGTGATGACAAGCTCCCTGTCCGTGGCAGGACTCAGGGGACGTTTCTCTCCTTCTATGAGTTAAAAACTTCTATCAATTAAAAACTGCTGAATGAAGCCAGCCAGCAGCTATGCTGTGCTGAGGCTCCCTGTGCCTCCCAGGAGAGAAGGGAACACCCCCCCACCCCCACCCAGGACAGCAGCCACAGAGCACAGGGCGACTTGGGCTACCTCAGGAGCCTGGACCAGTCAGCTCATCATTTGTAAATGGGACAATGATGCCAGCCCTGCTCTCCTAGACTCAGCTAAGTGAACAAATTAGTGAATAGTTGGTTCATCCTGGAAGTCACTTACTTTTTTTTCCCCAGCCTGTTGCCCAGGCTGGAGTGCAGCTGTATAATCTTAGCTCACCTCAACCTCCGCCTCCCGGGTTCAAGCGATTCTCCTGCCTCAGGCTCCCAAGTAGCTGGGACTACAGGTGTGCGCTACCATGTCTGGCTAATTTTTGTTATTTTAGTAGAGACAGGCTTTCACTCTGTTGGCCAGGCTGGTCTTGAACTCCTGATCTCATGATCTTCCCACCTCGGCCTCCCAAAGTGCTGGGATTACAGGCATAAGCCACTGTGCCATACAACCATGTTACTAATAATCTTGAATATTTAACACACATTGGAATCAATGCTATTGGTTTATAGATATATATGAAGTACTTAGAACAATTCCTGACCCTCACAAAAGAATATTCAACATTAACATTAATGTTAAGAAAATGCCACCTACCAGGGATCATCATTCCTCTGAGAAATTCAGAACTGCATGTATGTGCATGTGGAGAGTAGAAGGCGGGGTTGAAAACGAAGAAGAAAGCACGTGTGAGTTTCATGCCTACTCCATGCAGACACTACATACAGCATCTCACTCTGTGTCGGCAGCATCTCTGACCTGGACACTGCCAAGCTGTTTGTGGATTCTCTCTCTTGCTTTCATTCTTTCGTTTGACAGTTACTCACTGGCACCTGCCTCCTAGCAGTCACTGTCTAGTGCTGGACAAAACAATGGTTAAACAACATAGAATGGCGGGGTGTGGTGGTTCATGCCTGTAATCCCAGCACTTTGGGAGGCCGAGGTGGATGGATCACTTAAGGTCAGGAGTTCGAGACCAGCCTGGCCAACATGCTGAAACCCCGTCTCTAAAAATACAAAAATTAGCTGGGCGTGGTGGCAGGTGCCTGTAACGTAGTCCCAGCTACTCAGGAAGCTGAGGCAGGAAAATTGCTTGAACCAGGAAGGCAGAGGTCGCAGTGAGCCAAGATTGCACAACTGCACTCTAACCTGGGTGACAGAGCAAGATGCCCTCTCAAAAAAAAAAAAAAAAAGAGAGAGAGAGAAAGAAAAAGCAGAATGATCTTCATCTTTGCTCACTGTAAACTTGACATCACAGGGTGGGACAGAGACTGAGATTATTAAGGAATCACACAAAAGACTAGCTGTGATGGTTAGATTTAATGTGTCAGCAGGCATGTGGCTCATACCTGTAATCCCAACTATGTGGAGGCTGAGGCAGGAGGATCACTTGAGCCCAGGAATTCAAGGCTGCAATGAGACATGATCATACTCCAGCCTGGGGTAGTGAGACTCATCTCTAAGTAAATAAATAAACGTAATAAGCCAGCTTGTCTAGGCCACGATGTTCAGCAGTTTGGTCAGACACTCGTCTAGCTGTTTCGGGGAAGGTAACGTGCGGATGTGGTGAAGTGCTACCATCAGTTAACTTTTAAGTAAAGAAGATGAGTGCAGGGCGACCTCATCCAATCAGCTGAAGGCCTTAAAAGCAGAAACTGAGGTTCCCTGGAAAAGAAGAAATTCTGCCTCAAGATTGAAACAGAAACCGAGTCCTGCCTGAGTTTCCAGCCTTCTGAATTGCCCACCAGATTTTGAACTTGGCAGCCCCTACAGCTGCCTGAGCCAGTTCTGAAAGTTGAATCTCTTAATATGCACACACAAATACAGATAGGCTCTGCTCCTCTGGAGAGCCCTGCCTGGCAAGACAGCCTCCTTGCATGGGAGGGGCTGGCGGGTGTCTGGGGGAAGTGGTAGTGGCCCAGCGTCCACAGGGTGGACATGTGAGGGGTGAGGGGGTGTGAGAGCCTCCCCAGCAGGGGAAGCTACAGGTGCGAAGGCCTGTGTGGACAGTAGGTCAGTCCAAGGAACCGAGAGAAAGATAGTCAAGTGGAGTAAAAGACTGTAGTGGCGCTGCCCAGCAGGGATGGGCCACGCGAGGTCTGGTGGCCCAGTAAGGTCTGGGCAACCTCCTGGGAGCTACAGGAAGCCCTGGAGGGAGGCCAAAGGGAAAGAGGGGACTGAGGACAGGCAGTGACTGCCTTGCTGCCCTCCCTGTGGGACTGCCAAGGGCTGGAGGCCTCTTGCTCTGTCAGATGGCCCCATCCACATATTAGCTGTGACCTGAGGTCTCAGTAAGTCTCTGTCCCCTTGTCCCTTCAGCCCTAGGGTTGGAAACACCCCCATCATTTCCAGCCCCAGGGACTGCACCACACTTGGGGTTTCCCGCACTACACCACCACCTTGTCAATCACCTTTAAACTCAGCTCCCCACCACTGCCCACTCTGAATGCACCATTTGCATCCTGCCAGCACTATGACCAGTCCAGGTGACCCCACAGACCTAACTCCAAGTGGCACAGCTGACAGTGTGGTCTAAGCAATGAGTGCCCAGGAGCTGTGCCCCACAGAAAGCCCTGCCTCCCCCCACAACCCGAGACCACCCAAGCTGCTCCCGGAGCAGGCGCTGGCCACCTCAGAGGATTTACAGGAAGCATGTGGGGCAGTTGGACACCCTGAGCCCTGGCCTCCCCTCCACCTTGGGTAGCTGCTCTTGCTAGAATCCTCCCAAACTGCTCCAACTCCGCTGAGCCGCTCACCTATGGAGATACTTCGTTGTCAGGCTAAGACACTGATAGCGTCTTTGGCAGGGGTGGCACCAGGAGCTCCTTTGCACCATTCAGCCAAGCTCCACACATTCCAGGTCCCATCAGGGGGACACCCCAAGCAGCCTGTCCTCCAGGCTTCCTGATGACAGCATCAGCCCCTCCCATAGAAATGTAATCAACACCAGCAGAGCCAGAGGGCAAGGTCCTTTAGCCTGCCGATGGCTGCTCCAATCAGTGCCTGTGGTTTGACCACCACCCACTCCTGAGCCCCTCCTGGAGTCTGATCTGCTCTGTCCTGTTGTTCTCTGACTCCTGCTGGGCTTAAATATCAAAGAATCCTCATTGTTTTATAATCCTGCAGACAAAAGCCCATGAAATATCTCTAACTAGATCTAGTGGCCTCTGGTCTGCTTCTCCTGCTCCCCATCTCTGCCACATCCCCACCTTATCTCTGCACGCCTGACCTATTCATAGCTAACACATTTCCTTTGTGTGGTTGCCTGGCTAGAGTGCCCAGTGGCTCCTCAGGCAGGCATGTGCTCTTCCGGCAGAGAAGGAAATTGGGCTTTGAGAGCCTACGCAGCTTTTTAGAGGCTAGAGTGTGAAATGGGCAGCTCCAGGTCCTATGAGGGAGGTGACACCATAATCCCATTTTACAGATGGGGATGCTGAGGCCCTTTGGCACCAGTAGCTTACTCCAGGTCACATGGCCAGGGAGGGCGAGGGCTGATTTCTGAGCCTGCTCTTCCAGGCTCCACTGCCATACCTCTTACCCAGGTATGTGAGCATGCCTGCAATGCTTCAAGAACATAGCTGGTGGCATGCATATCTTCATGGCCAGATAGTGAAGCCACAGACTAGGCCAGCTCCAGGACCCAGCCCAGGGCAGTTCACACGTATAAATCTGCTCATGAGGAACCAGTGCCTCCCAGGACATGACGCCAAGTGCCTTAGTGATCCACAAGTGGCAGGCAAATGACAACCAAAGGGAGAAGGGAAGCTGTGTGAAGCAGGGGGCCGTGGAGACAGGGGGCTTAGCACTGAGGGAGGAGGGCGGAGGGGGAGGGTAAACCAGGCCTGTGCCCTAAAACGCACATGGTGGTGATGATGAGACAGTGGTATGGTTACAGAAAACAGGCACCCTTCAGAGTGGCTGCTGTGGGTGGAGCTGCATCGTGGAAGTCCTGAGGAACATGGATTTGAGGACTGAAGGCAAGGGGGAGCCCGGCTGTCATGTGAGCAGCAGACAGTAGTGACAGCAACTGGCACACGGCGGCTGGACTGGAGAGGGGCCACAGGACACCCTGTTGGAGACTAGAGAGTGGCCCAGCCTCCACAAAGGTGACTTGGGAAGCCTGTTTCCTCAGGAGTCTCTGTGGCCTTCCTTCCTCCTTTCTGCATCGATTCCTGCCCATTTTCCCCACAGTCCGGGAGGGCCAGCAGGCTGGGTGAACCCTTCGATGTGCCTGCAAATCTTCCTCTTTGCAGCTTAGTGCCTCTTGCTTGTTCCTTTGCTGGGGAACTTGGGGAAAAAAAGATTCCCCTGAAGCACAAATAGTGGCTCAGAGAGGCAGTGTGGAGAAGTGCCCCAGAGAAACACGATTAACAGGATTAGGGTCACATGAGAAGGAGGCTAATATGTTTTCATATTCACAGCCTCACAAAAAGAATGTAAATCCGCAAATCTTCTTATGTATGTGGATGGAGGAGTACTAAATCTGGAGTCTGAGGACATCCAGATAACATTAGAAGCGTGTAACGTGGCCGGGAACTCAAGGAGTTGTGCTATACACGCGCCCAGGCTCACTGTCCCAGAAGAAAGGATTTCCCCGACTCTGGGTGGTGCAGCAGTCTGATAAAGAAGAGACAATTCAGAGCTCCTAATGCTCCTTGCACCTGCCCTGAGGTGTCTGTTGCTGGTTCTAAAACCCTCAGCATAAAGGAAAGGCTGGAGGTGCAGCCACTCTCGAGCTGAGATTCACAAAGTCTGACGTGTGGCTTAAAGAGGCACCTTTCTCCCTAGTCCCTGACTTCATGGAAATATTTTAACGCTACCAATTTTCAGGGGCGTCCAGGAGGTGCCTGAACGAGCTGAGGGGCAACCTCTAGTGGCTTCCACAATAAGGATTAAGATGGCATTTTCAACCCAGCTGCTACAATGGTGAGGTGTGCAGCACCCTCCAGGGCTCTGGGGTGGGTGGGAGTGTCAGGCGACAGCAGGCGTTTGGCATGAGCCATCCCCAGACACTGAAGGTTGGAGGGGTGTCATGGTGTCCAGTGGGGTCACAGGATTAAACTGCCATGGCCCAGGCCCAGCCACACCCCCACCTCTGGGCCCCAGAGGAGAGGAAGGGTAGCTCTCATCAGAAAGGGCCCAGCACTCGGGAAAGGAGGGAGACTTTGCCCTCTTGACAAGGGGCTGCCAAGCTGCCCACAGGGAGGACCGAGAGCATGGGTGGCCAGAGCAGATGGGCAAGGATCATCAGCACGGGGCCAGGGCGTGTTTAGAGCAGCTAAGGCCTGGCAGCCCTGGTGAACTCAGGACAGAAGATAAGAAGGGACACTGGGCAGCTTGGGCCAGCAGAGGCCCAGCAAGCAGGTAGGAGAACGGGGGCCAGTTCTGACCAGGAGGCATTCCCAGAGCCTGTCCCTAGGGGACAGGAGGTGTGGACCATGGAGAGAGTGAGATACTAGTATTGATGCCTCCCCACATGCACCCACAGCTGGTGAGTCCTGAAGATGGCTGGGGAAGAAAGCCCCGGGTCCTGTCCCTAAAGTGCAGCAACTCCGTGCCAGGCACCGAGTCGGCACTTCTCTTAGGTTGCTTGGTTGACTGCAACAGCTTTACCAAGGGGTGATACATTCCCTTTCAAAGTGAAGAAATGGGGCCAGGCATAGTGGCTCACGCCTATAATCCCAGCACTTTCGGAAGTCAAGGCGGGTGGATCACTTGAGGTCAGAAGTTCGAGACCAGCCTGGCCAACATGGTGAAACCCTGTCTTTACTAAAAATACAAAAATTATGTGGATGTAGTGGCATGTGCCTGTAGTCCCAGCTACTTCGGAGGCTGAGGCATAAGAATTGCTTGAACCCGGGAGGTGAAGGTTGCAATGAGCCAAAATGGCACCGTGGCACTCCAGCCTGGGTGACAGAGCAAAACTCTGTCTCAAAAAAATCAAATAAATAGAATAGAATAGAATAGAATAGAACAGAACAGAACAGAACAGAATACAGGGTGATCCAAGCAGCCCAGCTCCAGAGGCCCAGCTCTTCGTGCTAAGAATCTACCTCTTGGCCTCAGCTGGTCTCTCTGGATGGAGCCCATGCAGCTCCTGGGAAAGCATCAATGCCGCAGGGGGAGTTCTCCACTCAGTCCTACTGCCCCGCCCTCCCCACACAGTGATCACAAGTGTTTCTCACTCTCTGCCCAATGAGAAGGTGACTCATTGGGGTCAACTCATTGAGGTCAACTGAGCTATGCCGAATGACTGCTGGGAATGTCAAACACCTCATGGCCAGAGGTGCTGGAGGCAGGGGCCCTCTGTCCCAGCTCTGTCTGAGCTGGCCACCAGGTGGGCCTCCAGCACTGGGTGTGTGCCTCCCATCCCACGCTGCAGTCCTTTCTGGGACCTCCTGGGGGTGGGAGGACTGGACGCCGTGTCCCCAGCTGCCCATTAGGTCTCCCACATAGGGAACACAGCATTTTAAAAACATCTTGTTCTGCTTAACTTTAAAAGACACAAGTGTCATTTTATCTCCTCCCACAATCCAGTGACAGGAGGCTGGCCTTGCCAAAGCTGGCTGTACTCCTTGGCTCTTGGAGAGAAATGAAGATGGAAGGGCAGGAGGTCTGGGATGGGGATGGCAGAATGTGCCCAGCACTGGCTAGAAGCCTCCATCTTAGTTCCAGCTCTCATGCTTGGCCAGCTGGCTGACTTCACAAAACCTTCCTCAACCACAACAAGTGCAAATCCTGGGGTGGGTGGAGGGTGCACATGAGTTTGCATGTGGGGGACACTGTGTATAAGCCTTAGCTCCCTTCGGATGTACAGCATGGAGTGGGAGGAACGTGATCTAAAGAGAGGCCACCCTGGTTGAGCGAGGTGGCTCACACCTATAATCCCAGCACTTTGGGCCAGGTGGGCGGATCATGAGGTCGGGAGTTCGAGATCAGCCTGGCCAATATGGTGAAACATTGTCTCGAAGAAAAATATAAAAAGTTAGCCAGGTGTGGTGGTGCGCAGCTGTAGTCCCAGATACTCAGGAGGCTGAGGCAGGAGAATCACTGGAACCCAAGAGGCAGAGGTTGCAGTGAGCCGAAATCACATCACTACACTCCAGGCTGGGTGACAGAGCAAGACTCTGTAACAGAAAAAATAAAGAGAGGCCACCCTAACTATTTTCTCTTATCCCTCTGGGGTTCTAATTCTTTTCACCTTCTTCTCTTTCCTTCTCCCCTGAGTGACCAACACTACCCTTTATCCAGGAAGACACTGGCAGGCAGATTTTGCAAGCATGTCTGAGTGAGTGTGTTATGCTCTACAGCTACAGAGCAAACATTAATAGCTTCTCAGTGAAGAAAAGGGATAATAAAAAACCTAGAAGGATATATTACTAGGAAGAATTTGATTTTTCTTATGAATGCAGAGAATAAGCACAGGGTCTTCAGATTCAATTTCTATTTACAAGCCCCCCCCCCACAATATGCCTGGGAAGCAGTGTTCTTCTTATTTTACAGTAAGACATGCAGGCTGAGAGAGAGTAAGAGCCTTCTGACACGCCATGCCCTGGAATCTTTTCCAACAATCTCATTCCTATTTGTTGACTGAGGCTCAGCTTCGGAAAGTATTGGCTGAGGTTTCAAACTCCGAAAAGCTTGCTCTGAATTCAGGCTTTGTGGACAAAAAGCGGTGAGATCTTACCCACTTTACAACACTCCTGACCCAGGAATCTCATGTCTTCTGCCGGCAGCCATGAAACGCTAACAGGCTAATCTGTTAGTAGCAGCAGGATAAAAGCAAATCTCAGACCTTGTATTCTCTCCTGCCCTCCTGCATGCTGTATTCTGCTCATGCCCTCACCTACCTGAAGCCTCAAGTGGGTTCCCTCCACACCCACAATGCAATTCAAGGCTCTCATCAAGGCCGGCAAGATCCTACAGGAACTGGCTCCTGCCTACCCTCTGGTTCCATTTTCCATGCCTTTTCCTTGCTTACTCTGTGGAGTTATGTCCGCCTCCACGTTATCCCTCAAGCAGGCCAAGCACAGAACCTACACACAGGCTATCTGCACTGCCAGGAATGCTCTTCCCACAGGTAGTAAGGTCATTCCTCACTACTATAATTCAGGATGCTGGGTCACATGGCAGTGCCTTACAGAAATTGTCCCTGAGCCCTGATGTGTATCACCCTCTGCATTTTGACTATTCTTTTCTGTGGGAAGCAGAAAAGTTCTTCTTCAAAGTTTCTTTTCTTGTTAAAGAATAATAATAACAAATGTTAGAAATAACGGTCTCTTTTAAAGACTTCCTTCAAAGTCTTCTTGCTTTTCACCAGTGATTCTTTGTGAAGCTCTATCCTATGTAGCCGTTACACATACTTACAAGCACGCAGTGCACTCTATGTCCCTGTACTTTAACCAAGACATCTATGCTGGACATGCTCACAGTCATATCCCAGCTTGTAGCCTATGCCCCTTCCTTACTTAAACTTCCTTTTGTTCTCCATTGCTTTTACCTGTTTAGAAAAGTTTTAACTTGTTAGCTAATCAAGTTTTAGTTTTAGATTGTGAAGTCTGGCTCCAGCCAACAGAGATCAGACACAGCAGTAAGGATGACCCCAAACATGTAAAAGATAAATATGTCTACTTTTCCTTTGTTTGTTGTACTTGCGTGGCAAGATGGCTAACAAGAGTACCCTTTCTGCAGAAAGTAAAGATTGCCTTGCTGAGAGATCCTTTGTCTCAGTGCTGATTTTTCTTTGCGGCACTGAGCATCTGTTTCCAACATTTTCCACACGCATGACTAGCTGACATTGCATACTTACAGATAGCTGAAAAGATTCCCCATGCAACTAAGTTTCTGGAACTCAAGGGCTTTCTTAGTTCCCTACTGTGTTCCCAGAAGAGTGATCCTACACTGTCTTTCACAACCACCTGGTAAGTAGGCATTATCCCCATTTTATAGAAGAGAAAACTGAGGCTAAGAGAAGTCCAGCAATTGCAATTTACCCAATTTTGCACTTAGTTGTTAGACACAGGATTCAAATCCAGATTTTTGCAAGGCTAATGCATTGTTTGGAAATGTTCCTCCATGAGTTTCTTGCATTCCTACACATCTTGCAGGGTAGACAAAGAATACGAGGCTCTGATTGCCCTGTACCTGGGTTGCATTTGCAGCAACCAATACCGAGACATGCAATAGATAGTGTCTCCCTCTGGGACAAAAAGCTGGCGTGCTTGCTGTCTGATCCACCAAATGGTGGATCTCCCAAGCTCAGTGTTCCTGTCCAATATCATAACCACACATGTGCAGGCATCTGTATGGGCCCTCTGCCTGCATGCCATGACACTTGAGGGTGAAGGGGAGCCGACACAAAAGCTCACGCTGCTTTTGAACTACGAATAATAAAGTCAAGAACTCTCTGGAGTTTTACCAAATAGAGAAAGTGGTCAGGTTGAGCCTGAACTGCTGCGGATGGCACATGCTGTAGTACTCCCAGTACATGCCCCTGGCCCCAGGCCCTCACAAGCACTTGCCTCATTGATAGACAGACAGATGGATAACCCAATGGTGCTGAATGATGATGGGCTTGCTGGTCAACCACTGAGCTGCCTGCTCCTTGGAAGGAAGCTAGAGGGCTGGGCTCCGAGTCCCACAGTGCAGGAGCTTTTTGAGCCTTTCTTACGAGAACCCTTCAGGAGCTTACAGGCAGTAACCAGACAGAATTGCTTTCTGAGTATTATTTTTCCAGCAGAGTAAGATTCAGTTAATGCAAGGCTTAATAAATCCCTCTGAGCCCTGAGGAAAGAGAGACATTCTGCTGCATCTGGAAACGAGTTTCTGGTTCTGCAGCCACAGGTCTCTGGTCAAGGAGAGGTGAGAATGTGCCGAGACTCTGGTGTGAATGTCCAAGACGGGACCACCAAGGTACTGCCGGCCTTCCTAGGACATCTCTTTGCTAAGCGCCAGGGGGTCTACAAAATCAAAAGGGAGCTGACAGAAGCCCCTGTCCCCATACCTGGATGCTACCTACCTTTGAGGCAAAGGCTGTAGCATTTCCAGATCACAGAGGAGCACACGGATGACATACCTTTCTGTTCCATTTTCTGAGTCTCAGGGAGGGGGCGTGACTTGCTCAAGGTTGTACACTGACTGAAGTGGCAGGAAGATGAGACCAAAGCACACAACGAGGCACCTGGCCCTGCTGCGGGGCCCAGACATCTGGTTCCTAGAGAGCCTGGAGCCTCAGAGCAACCTTCCTGGGAGAGGGGCCTGGGCCTCTGCTGGCCATAATGGGCTCGATCCTGAATGCAGGTGAGCCGACACTCTGGGTTGTCCAGGGAAGGCACCCATGGGGGATGGGGCTGTTTTTCCCAAATACCACCCCTTTCCTGAGTTCTTTTTATCAACTCACAAATATGTGTGAGCAAAATCAAAACAGAAAACAAAGTCACAGAGAACCTGTGGTCCCTAACTGCTCAGCATATCTCTTTCAGCACACTCACCCCTATGAGCTGCTCCCCTAGGAACTTAGCTGGCACCAATACCACCCTGTGATAAAGGAGAGACCTGAATCCACAGACAGGGGCCTGAGCCTAATGGCTGTGCCAGATAGAAGTCTGTTAGCCTCTGCACCCTCACCTGACCCCCAGACTCTGCCTGCTGCACCTCCCTTCCTGAGCTCATCCCAAGGTCAGCAGTGTAGTTTCCAAAACTATTTCTTCTCCTATTTCTGTGGTTTTTGAATCCGAGCTTCTGCTCTGCTTGGAAAGACGGGCCTGACAAGATGGGACTGCAGTGTGCTGAGAACTCACAGTCCTAGTTAAAGAAGGCATTTTGAGAATACATACAAAGCAAGAACATGAAACCACTGCAAACTCTACCAAAGACAGAAATTGTGCCAAGAGGATTAAGGATTAAGGCAGGTAGTTTCCTGTCAGAGATACATGTTTCTTCTGCCCCACGCAATTCTATTTGATTTTTCTTGCTACACAACCCTCACCCCACTACCACACTCTTGTGGACACTTGGAGTTGACTAAGGGAAGGGATACGAGAGGGGAGCAGGCACTGTGATGGTGGCAGAGGTGGGGGGTGCCAAACACCTAGACAATCAAAGAGCATAATGGTACACCAAGCACACTTCCTGCCTCAGGGCCTTTGTACCTGCTGTTCCTGCTACAAAAACCGTTCCTACCCCAGAATCCATATGGCTTTCTCACTCACGGCATTCATGGTTCTGTCCAAATGCCCTCCTTGGAGAAGCCTTCCCTAGTCACCTTAAAGTAGCATCACTGTCTCTGCCACTTATTCTGCGGCATTCGCCTTTACAGCCTTCATCAGGAACTTGTACACAACCGTGGGATGAACGTCTGTCTCTCTGACTTTCCTGCCAGGAGGCAGGCGGTTCGTCTGACTCCCTGACTGCTGTGTCCCTGCTGGGAGCAGTGGTAGGCCCTCAAGAGTATCTGGGGACAGCAGGCAGAGTGTGCTGTGAAACAGCAAAGCACTCAGCACTCAGGGAGCAGAGATTCATTCTGATGTGTGCCTCCTGAGAGGTGCAGGTGTGGTTGTTTCTGGGCCTCAGTGTCCTCATCTGGAAAATGGGATGATTACAATGGAACTCCCAAAGAGCCCTGCCCACGAACAGCCAGGGCCACAGCTAATGCAGGTGCCCTCTGATCTGTGGACCTCATGTTTGGAGGTTTGCTATTTTTCCTAGCTGATCTCTGCTTGCACCTGACCGAACAGATTGACCGTCCTCAAAGAAGGGAAGGTAGTACTCAGCCCACAGACTTCCTTTGGCTTTTGCAAAAACAATAAAACCAAAAATACTACAAAACCACACTGTGTAACTACACAACCATCCGGAGCAGTGCTGAGTGAGGCTGAATCCTGCCTGCCGGCTCCTCTGTGGCTCATGCAGGATGTGGGGCACACAGCTCATGAGGATGCACCTTGCCCCACTGTGAGGTCCCAGGAGTCTGGTTCCTAGAGATCGTGGAGCCACAGAGCAACCTTCCTGGGAGAATGGACCCAGGCCCCTGCCGGCCATGGTGGACTCGATCCTGAACCCAGGTGTGCTGAAGCTCCGGGTTTGTCCCTGCCACGGCATCCACTGGGGATGGGGCTGTTTTTCTCAAATGCCACCACCCTTCTGAATTCTTGGACCCAGAGGCCCTCTCCTTTCAATCCAGGAATCCATGTAACCACCATCAAAACAGAAAACAAAGTTGCAGTTCTCCTCTTTTTAAGGCAAAGAAAGTAAGGCAATTTAGAACATAGGTTCTAGAGTCAAAGAGAGCCAAGTTTGAATCCCAGCTCTGCCACTTACCGGCTATGTGACCTCAGTGGAGTCTCTTAACCTCTCTGAGCTTCAGTTTCTTCATCTGAAAAATAGAAGAAAATATTCAGGAAACTTACAATGAGGAGAGGGCCTGGGGATCCATTATACAGTTTCTGTCCCCTCTTGGCTCAGATATACACAGTGAATGTTAAGTGCTCACGTGAAGCCTCTGAGTCCTTTCAAGCCTCTCAGCGTGCGAAGAGAAGACAGTCACCTAAGGAGCACTGGATGGGAGCCAGGGGACCTAAGTGCAGAAGCTTCCTGTCCCAAACTGCAAACAGAAAGCTCTGAACTGCATGATCTCTAAGACCACTTCCTGTTGTAAAATGCTAAATTTGGAGAGCCCGCCCTAAAGAGTTTCAACCAACATGCAAAACACCGGAATAGGAGAGGAATGAGTCAGAGGCCAGGTCCAGGAGCTCTTGCCTAAACCCTGAAAGATGAGGACGGGTGGGGTAGACAGAAAATGAGAGGGCACCCTTTCTCTGGGACCTGCTGTGTGCCCGGCACTGGGTTAAGGCCTTTCACATGCATTATTTAGCTTCAGCCAGTCCCTTGGGGTAGCTCCAGCCTTGCCATCACACACAGGAGGAAACCCAAGCTCGGAGGTCGAGCAGCTCGATGTCCCAAGGAGAGCAAGGGCAGAATGGGGACTGGAACCCAGGTCTGCAGGTCAAAGCCTGTTCTTACCCCACCCCCATCCCTGTGCACCCACACAGGGCTGGGGACAGGTCACAGATCTCATTGGGCAAGGCCGGAGGTAGTTCGGAGTCTGGCATATTCTTCTCACTGGCAGGAAACAGATAGCTACGCATTTTGTGAAGGAGCCGAGAGACATGAATCTAAGACTCCAGATGAGAGACGTGGTGTTGCCATTGCTGTCATTTTCTTCCTAAATCCTGAATGAGAGGAGGGTGCTCAGCGGAGGGCAATAACAAATGATGATCATGCCCCACCCATGGCTGGCAGCAGCTTGGTTACAGCTGCTTTTGCTCCTGTCACCTGTAACGCACTTTCCCACCAGGGACAGCGATAAAAAAAAGTCTCTGAGCCATCAAGACCACCTGGGCCTCGTTCTCACCCTCTCCCCACGGAGCACCCATGCCCCATCAATAATGGATGACTCGGAGGCCCTCGGACATTAATATCACCAGGAGGCCCATGGGGGCCGGAGGAGGGAGGAGGTGCCCGGGGCGGGGCTGCCCTGCCTCTGACTCTCCACGTTAACAACTTGAAAGAGACATTTTTTGTTTAATTGATAGTAAGTACTTTTCAGAACAAGCAACACTTGCTGTGTGTGTCCTTTTCCCCGGCGCTGCAGGGGAGGTTGTGGAGAGGAGACACAGCTTGGCATAACTAATGTCAGCTGGGCCAAGGGCAGTGATGAGGGCCAGGACTATGGAGCAAGACAGCCTGGGTCCGATGCCCAGCTCCATCATTCACTGGCTGTGCATCCTGCCAGGAGTCACTTCGCCTCACTGTGCCTCAGTTTCCTCATCTGGAAAGAAAAAGAATAATCATGCCCACCTCCTAGGCTTGCCAAGAAGATTAACAGGCTCAATGACTATATAAAGTGCTTAAAGCGTGTCTGGCATGTCATCAGTGCTCCCCTGGGGGCTAAGCTATCATCATCATCATCATCTCCTTCTACTCAGGGCCAGATGCTGCACTTCTCATGGAAGGTATCTTTGTTCCTGTTTCCTTCATGAGGAAGTTGAGACTGAGGGGGTCAAAAATGCACTGAATTAGTCAGCATACGAATCATGAATTAGCAGTGAGCTGGGAGGACGCCAAGAACTAACACCGGGTACTCTCCTGCCCAATGCTGCTGGGCTGAGCCACCACTAGGCGAGGGGGCCTGGACAGGCTGAGCTGTCCCCACGGCCTTTAATCTGTCCCTCCCCAGCTAACAGAGCTCTCTGCTAAACAAACAACCTCAGACATCAATCTTCCTAAGCAAGGCCAGATGTGGGAAAGGTAACATGAGCGAGGATGGAAAAATCAACATGGAGTTTCTCAGTGTTGCCATGGAATCCCAAGAGGTCGCCCCAAGCCTGGGTGGTTCCATGTCTGTGGGTGGCTAATCAGGAGCAGGAAAACATTCAGGCTCCTAGGCATGACCCAGAAACTGCCCCAGATACAGGCAGTGAGAGTAAGTTCTCTTATGCCTGTCCAGCCCAGCCCTATCCCGCAGGGTTATCAGGTGCTCTCTTGGGGTGGGAGCAGTAGCTGTGGGAGGGGGTTTGGAGAAGTACTGTCAGTTTGGAGTCTATAAGAACATTTCTGTAAAAGAAATAATCTCTCTGGCCGGGTGAGGTGGCTTATGCTTGTAATCCCAGCACTTTGGAAGGCTGAGGTGGGCGGATCAATTGAGGTCAGGAGTTCGAACGCCAGCCTGGCCAACATGGTGAAACCCATCTCTGCTAAAAATACAAAAATGAGCCAGGTGTGGTGGTGGGCAACTGTAATCCCAGCTACTCAGGAGGCTGAGGCAGGAGAATCACTTAAACCCAGGAGGCAGAGGTTGCAGTGAGCAGAGATCACACCATTGCACTCCAGCCTGGGTTACAAGAGTGAAACTCCGTCTCAAAAACAAAAACAATCTCTCTGAGTCAACTCTGAGCACTACCCAATACTTAGGAATGACCACAAAAGGCCATGAGGAAATGAAATCTCCTGCGATTTCAGTGGCAAAGCAAGCTTTGTCTTAATGAGATGCATCCTGGCTGGCAGAAGACAGTGACTTGGCCAAAGTCACTAAGCAGGTCAGCAACACAGCAGGGAGTGCAGCCCAGGGCACCTCACACCCTGCTCGCCTTCTGTCAACTGCCTGGTGACTCACTGGGGGACTCAAACATCCATTTCCTTACCACCTCATTTACGCTAGGAATTGGGAGAGGTTGCCAGAGGAGAAAGAAAGCAAATGAGGCACTATCATTGCAGGGGAGGCCCAGTCATGATAACGTGGGGCCCACTACCACCAGGGCACTAAGAGCAGCCTGGCTCTTATTCCACGCTTGTTCCAACCCATTGAAATCATCACAACAGCCTTGCAGAATCGGCCCTTGCTATGGACTGACCTGTGCCCCACACCACCACCAAATTCACATGTTGATGCCTTAACCGTCAAGATGACTGGATTTGGAGATAAAGCCTTTAGGAAGGTAATAAGGTTAAATGAGGCCATAATGGTGGGCCCGAATCTGCTAGAACTGATGTCTTTATTAAAAAAAAAAAAAAGGAGAGAGAGAGAGAGAGAGAGAGAGAGAGATGCCAGAAGGCACTCTCTACATATGCACCGAAGAAAGCCACGTGAGGACAAATGAGAAGGCTGCCATTTGCAAGCCAGAAAGAGAGCCCTCATCAGAAACCAACCCTGATGACACCTTAATCTTGGGCTTCCAGCTTCCAGATCTGTGAGAAAATAAAATTTAGTTGTTTTAGCCACTGAGTTTGTGATATTTTGTTATGGTAGCTTTAGCAAATAAACGAAAGGCTATAATTATCATCCCCATTTTGTGGATGAGGAAGCTGAGGCACAGTGTGGCGAAACACCTTGCTGAAGGCCATATGACTACAGCTATTTTTTTTTTAAGATGGAGTCTCGCTCTGTTGCCCAGGCTGGAGTACAGTGGTGCAATCTCAGCTCACTACAACCTCTGCCTCCTGGATTCAAGCGATTTTCCTGTCCCAGCCTCCCAAGTAGCTGGGATTAAATGTACATGCCAGCATGCCCAGCTAATTTTTGTAATTTTAGTAGAGATGGTGTTTCACCGTGTTGGCCAGGCTAGTCTCGAACCCCTGACCTCGTGATCCACCTGCCTCGGCCTCCTAAAGTGCTGAAATTACAGGCACGAGCCACTGCACTTGGCTGCTCTTTCTAACTAAACATATTTTAAATTTAAAACACAAGTCCTCAGCTGCACTCATTAATATCACTAATTAAATTAACTGAATAAAATTGAAAAAAATTTTTTTCAGTGTACTTCACTGAGTTCTAGTTTTTCATCTGTAAGATGAGAACAACAAGGCCGGGCATGGTGGCTCATGCCTGTAATCCCAGCACTTTGGGAGGCCGAAGTGGGCAGATCACGAGGTCAAGAGATCCAGACCATCCTGGCCAACATCGTGAAACTCCATCTCTACTAAAAAATACAAAAAATTAGCTGGGCGTGGTGGTGGCAACCTGTAGTCCCAGCTACTCGGGAGACTGAGACAGGAGAATTGCTTGAACCCAGGAGGTGGAGATTACAGTGAGCAGAGATTGCGCCACTGCACTCCAGTCTGGCGCCTGGTGACAGAGCAAGACGCTGTTTCAAAAAAAAAAAAAAAAGATGAAAACAGGACTGACCTGATGGGGTCCTTGTGAGGTTCACACAAGACAACACCGATCACGGGCCCCACATTATCATGGCTGGGCCTCCCCTGCAATGATAGTGCCTCATTTGCTTTCTTTCTCTTTTGGTAACCTCTCCCAATTCCTGGCGTAAATGAGGCGGTAAGGAAATGGATGTTTCAGTCCCCCTGGTGAATCATGAGGCAGTTGACAGAAGGTGAGCACACAGTTCCTCAGGTGTACCAGCTACATTTCAACTGCTTAACAGCCTCATGTGGCTAGTGGCTACTGACCTGGACAGTAACGGCATAGAGCATTTCATCATTGGGAAAGTTCTTTTGGAGAGCACTGACCGAGAAGGAGAGAGCACAGGGTCTGGGCCAGACTGACTTGCATTAATCCTTGTTCTACTCTTCCTGGGTTCTTGTACCTCACTGAGTTCCAGCTTTTCTTCTGTAAGATGAGAACAACAGGACTGACCTGATGGGGTCCTTGTGAGGTTCACACAAGATAACACATACAAAGTGATCCGCCAGCTTGGGCATGTGGCAAGAGCTCCCAAAATAAGAGCTAATATTTTTAGGTATTGAGCAAATAAACGGCAGATCCCCTTTGTATTGCAGTGGGAGATGTGATGGGCAACCCTCAGAGATAGGATTGGTTGAAAAAAAGGTGAACTGCAGAGGGAGCTCAAAACCCAGGCGCACAAGTTGGGCCTTGACCCAGAGACATTTGGGAGCCTCAGAAGATTACATGCAGCAGGAAGGAAAGACAGGAATCCAAGAATTCCACATAAGAAACGTGTGCTGGACTCGAGTCCAGGGAGTTTGGTGTTTGAATCAGACTCCAGGTGACAGCAGGGAAGAGAAATGGGTGTGCCTCAATGCTGTTGGGGAAAGATGCATATTTTCAACTCCACTACTCATCAGTAGGGGAAACCACAGAGAAGGGTTCCTTGACTTCCTCCTTGCTCGCTGAAGTCTTGCAGTGCTTTATGAGGCTGCCTGGAGAAAGAGAAAGACCAGGAAGACATGATGCCGCTTTTCCCGCACCCACGCTCATGGAGATGGCAGGGAAGAGCATAGGCTTTGGCCCAAGAGGGTTGGCTTTGAGTCCTGGCACTGCCATTCCTAGCTACGTGGCCCCAGGAAGGTATTTCATCTCTGTTAGCCACAGCTTTCACCTGGCAGGCACGGGCATTATAAGGCCCATCCCTTGGGGTTGCTGGGAAAGTTAGATGAGATAATATAGGCTAAGTTTCTTGAAGAGTTCTGGCACACTGTAGGGACATGAAGAAAAGAAGATCCATTGCTTCTTTGTTCTCCAGGCTGGCCCAGAGGATGAGCAGGAAACCCGAGCGGTGTGGAGGGGCAGGGGATGGTAATCAAGAACCGCTGGACTTTCCTTAGGTAGCAAATTACGCCCGGTGACCCTCGGAGCCACTTCGCCTGGAAAGGCAGGTTTCAGGTTTTCGTTTTCTTAGCTGGGGTCAGGCTACCTGGAAGGTGTTGGGTCCCTGCAGAGTAGATGCTGCTGGCACTCTGCCCAGGGGCCTCTTCTGGCTGGGATGCCACCCCTCAGCTGCTGTGACTATTGGCTGCTGGCAGCTCACAGCTGTTCCTTGATCCAGAGAACTGCCTCTGGCTACACAGGAGCTGCCTCCATTGGGAGGTACCCACCCTCTCACCCTCCACACCCCAGGCAGTCCACAGACGATGAGGGAGGGACGTGGGGTTACACAGGGCTGGCCTCCTTTGCCTTTTCCTTTGATTTCCCCTGCTGATGGTAAGTACTAGAGTTGAAAAATTTATCTTTCCCCAACAGCATGGAGGCACACTCATTTGTCTTCCCTACTGTCACCTGGAGTCTGATTCAAACACCAAAACCCCTGGACTCCAGAGTCCAGAACACGTTTCTTACGTGGAATTCTTGTATTCTTGTCTTTGCTTTCTGCTGCCTATAATCTTCTGAGGCTCCCAAACGTCCCTGGGTCAAGACTGAACTTTTAGGTTTGTGGCACAGTGTCGTGGTGCAGTTTGTGATCTGGGTTAGCTATGGGATCAGGCTGAAGGTTGACTCTAGCTGGGTGTACAACCCTGCTCAGCAGCTCCCTGGCTTAGCTCTGTGTCTCCCATCCTTTCCCTGGAACACTTCCTCTGCAATCCACATGCTCAGAATCCCAGCTTCAGGCTCTGAGGGGAGGGAACTGAGATCCCTGTGTGAGGCTCATCTGCCCAGTGACTGTAAGGAAGAGACGACCTCAGAAGTAGGGCACTCACTCAAGTTCAGAGACCTTCTTCAAGAGCAGGGAGGATCCTCAACAACCACTGGGTCCAGACTCTTGGCTTTTGTGAGAAACCAGAGCCATTGGTCATTTAGTAAGGACTCGCTGGGTCCCTAGAATGTGCCAGGTCCTCTTTGGGATACAGGAGATATAATGCTGAGTGAAATATATACTCCCTCTCTCTGAAACCTTGTGCATCATACAAAACAATGCAGATAATGGTAAATGCTTTTGCACAAAATCCCATGGGACTTGGAGGCAAGCAGAAATGATGCAAGTATGAAACTCAAGCTGGCTGCCTGCTGTGCTGAGTAATGAAGTCCCTTGTCTCTGATCCAGGAAGCTCCTGTCTTCTGCCAGCATCTGTCAGGAGGCTAATTTGTCAGCCTGCAAGTAGTGAGACATCTCAGGCTTGTCACAGTTCTTTGTAGTTACTAGCCTCATGTGACTATTTCCAATTAAAATCAAAGTTTAAAATGCAGTTCCTCAGATGCACTCATTAATTAATTAGTGCTACTAACTAAATTAGCTAATCATTAAAATAATTAGCTAATAACTATAATTGAATGAAATTTAAAGCACAGTTCCTCAGTTGCACGAGCCAAACTTCAAGTGCTTAGTAGCCTCATGCAGTGAGTGGCTACTGAACTGGATGGTACGGATATCAAATATTTCCATCACTGGGAAAGTTCTGACCAGGCGCAGTGGCTCACGCCTGTAATCCCAGCACTTTGGGAGGCCTAGGCGGGTGGATCACCTGATGTCTAGAGTTTGAGACCAGCCTGGCCAACATGGTGAAACACTGTGTCTCCTAAAAATACAAAAAATTAGCCAGGCTTGGTGGCACACACCTGTAATCCCAGCTACTTGGGAGGCTGAGGCAGGATAATCGCTTGAACCGAGGAGGCACAGGTTGCAGTGAGCTGAGATTGCTCCATGGCACTCCAGCCTGGGCAACAAGAGTGAAATTCCATCTTAAAAAAAAAATTGTGCTGGAGAACGGCTCTTCATGCTTCTCTCTAGAAGTGTCTCCTGGTTTGCCTCTGTCCCTGAGAAACTACACCACACACCTGTCCTCAGTGGACGTCCCAGATCAGTCTTTCGAAAAAGAGTTTCAACACCTGAAAACGAATCCTCGGGAATAAGCCAATGAGTGGCCTTTTGAACACCAGGTCCACTTCTCAAAGTGCTTCTCTGGGCACAATGTGCAGGCACCTGAGAGATACGAGGCCAATAAATACACCAGCACCCCTTCACCTCACATCATGCAAAACGGGGGCTACAGGAGGCTCGGAGAATACCGCTCACATTGTTAGAGAGGAACTCAGGCAGAGTGAGCTTTCAGAGAGAGTCCACACCTATCTGAAGAGACTAGGTCCACTCGGTCCATGCCGGGTGATTCTAAACCAGTGCTAAAGCATTTGGACCCTCCGTGTTCTCTTTTGTAAAATGGGAATGCAAGTAAACATGGGAGTGGATTGAAATTTTCAGTTTAAAACGCAGTTCTTCAGTTGCACTCATTAACTAATTAGTGCCACTAATTAAATTAGCTAATTAATTAAAATAATTAGCTAATTAATTAAAATGGAATAAAATTTAAAGCACTGCTTCTCAGTTGCACCAGCCCAGTTGCAAGTGGACTTACAAACTCCATGCATACTCTGAGCAGTATCTGGTCTTCTCATAATTACTGACAGCATCAGGTGCCCTGATCCGGTGGTCCTCCTGTACCCCGTGGTGGCCACCACAAGCTGAGAACAGCAGAGACTCAGAGCAAACTCCATCTCGGGGAAGGACAGGGAATGAAGCAGGCATCTGCGGCAGCCAATCTTTGGCCCTTTTTTCCTAAGTCCTCACACTGTATGATTCACGAAAATAACCAGTGACCTTTTCAAATAGGATTTTAAATGATAAACAGAAGTGCTCGTAGCCATAGCAGATAGAGGGCAAAGAAATGAAAACCTCGTCATTTTCCTTCTTTAAATCTCCAGCATTATCTAGTGCCCGAATTAAATCCTTGTGATACATTTGCACATTTTGGCAGTAAATACTCATCTCAGGGGTTTTAAAAGATCAACAAACACATTTTGAAAATTCTTATCAAGCCAAAGCTTGCTAAGGACAGAAAAGCAAGGTTATCTGGGCTTGGGGGCTTTAATTAACAGTGCTTACGGGAGGCAGGTAGGTATTAAATCTGCAGTCCTTGCAAATGTAGCAAAGACTAGTGTAACGGAATCGTTCCAGCACATCTAATAACAGAAGGGTGGTGGTATTTATTGAACACCTACTGTGTGACTGGCACTTGGCCTACAGTAGCTAACATTTCCTAACTATTTAGATGTGCATTCTTTTAGACACTTAATACAGATGAAGCCATTTAATCTTCCAAACAATCTATTATTAGGTGCCGGTGCCTTATCATCACCCCATATTTATGCAAGCACAAAGAGGTGAAGTCACTTGTTCCAGGTCACACAGCTAGTAGTCAGCAAAGTCAGTAACCCAAACCAAAGTCACCAGGCTCTGGAGTGATGCCAACATGTCACGTCAACACACACTAGCTAAGTCGCCTCACTCCACCTTCACTACAGACCTTTCGAGTCACATACTGTATTAGGGTTCTCTAGAGGGACAGGACTAATAGGGTTGATGTATATTTAAAGGGGAGTTTATTAGGGAGAATTGACTCACACCATCACAAGGTAAAGTCCCATGATAGGCCGTCTGCAAGTTGAGGAGCAAAGAAACCAAGACCCAAAACCTCAAAAGAACAGAAGCCGACAGCATAGCCCTCAGATGTGGGCAAAGGCCTGAGAGCCCCTGGTGTAGGTCCGAGTCCAAAAGCTGGAGAACTTGGAGCCCGATGTTCGAGGGCAGGAAGCACCCAGTATGGGAGAAAGATGGAGGCTGGAAGACTAAACCAGTCTAGCCCTTCCATGTTCTTCTGCCTGCTTTATCCTAGCCTCACTGGCAGTTGCTTAGATGGTGCCCACTCAGATTGAGGATGGGTCTGCCTCTCCCACTCCGTTGACTCAAAGGAATCTCCTTTGGTAACACCCTCAAAGACATACCCAGGAACAATACTTTGTATACTTCAATCCAATCGAGTTGACACTCAGTATTAACCATCGCACATAGCATCATCTCGGAGGCCACTGAAAGGTGAAGGGCCTGTCCCAGGTCCCATGGCCAGCTGTGCATCTGTGACTCTGCACAGGGTTGGTCCGGGCCCACGCCTGTTTCTCCAGTATGTCATGAGAACAACCAAGCTGAAGGTGGGGAGGGGTGGGGGAGAACTCCCATCTGACCCTCTCACACTCAGAAAACCCTTTGCAAAACCAGTTGGGTTTTTGAGTTTATCATTAAAAGTTATGGGATAGGAAAATTATATCTTAAGTACAGCAGTGGGTTTAAGAACATCTTTGAAACAGCATTAAAAGAAAAGGGTAAAGGAGCTAAGTGTAAAATTCTCATGTGATTCCTTAAGATCGAACCTGACAATCCAGTCCCTGGGAGGGTCCAGATTGGAGGGGAGGGGAGGGGAGAAAGAGGCCTGATGGCTTCCATGGAAGGAATCTAGGGGGGTCTTCACTTGGGCTCTCACTGGGACTGACAAAGACCAGGTGGTTGGCTGAACACGTCTCTCAAGACACAATGGGCCCAGTGTCCTCTGAGAACACAGTCACCAAAGTGGAGAGAATAAAGATCAGAGGAGAGGCACAGGACGAGGGGAGGCCCCTCTGGAATGCCACCTCCAACTCCAGTCCCTTGAAGAGTTTCCCCCAGGCCTGGATGCCTCGGCCTTGACTTGTGACTCTGCGCCTGCCTGCAGCAGTGGCCACTCTCGCCTTTTCTCCTGGGGACTAAAGACCTCGTGAGATCCAAGTTGACGCCAGCACATTTTCCGTCGGTACTCATCAGTGCCGGAGACATACACGTACACCACTTTTGAGTACTTTTCCTTTTCTCCAGTTTTTTATTTTTCTTTTATTTAACTTCGGAGTGGGAAGCCCCCCCATATTTATATAGAAGAAAAAACTGAACACATCAGAAATGTGAACGTATGTGTACACAGTGTCCACGACTGCTCTCGTGCTGTGATGGCACAGTCAGGCAGAAGGAACTGAGACGGCATGGCTCTCAAAGCCTAAAATATTTACTATCTGATTCCTTCTAGAAATAGTTTTTGGCCAGGTGAAGCGTCTCATGCCTGTAATCCAAGCACTTTGGGAGGTTGAGGTGGGTGGATCACAAGGTCAGGAGTTCAAGACCAGCCTGGTCAACATGGTGAAACCCTGTCTCTATTAAAAAAAAGTAGCTGGGCATGGTGGCTCACACCTGTATAATCCCAGCTGCTTGGAGGGGCTAAGGTAGGAGAATTTCTTGAACCTAGGAGGCAGAGGTTGCAGTGAGCTGAGATCATGCCACCGCACTCCAGCCTGGGCAATAGAGCAAGACTCCATCTCTGAAAAAAAAAAAAAAAAAGAAAAAGAAAAAGTTTTTGACCCCCGTGCTAAGAGACTAAATGCCCTGAATGACAGTGCAAAATAAATGGCAAACTAGGAAGCATCTGTTCAGCCTCAGCCCATGTCAGGCACCTGGCTAATATCCGTAATAAACACAAAGAGCTCTTACAAAGTGATCACAAACGCACACAACACAAATGTTTTAAATAGTAGATAAAAGGCAAACCAATACTGAAGGAATGCACACGACCAATAGGCTGCAAAGAGTAATTCTACTTCACCAATGATCAAAGCAACACAGATGACAGAGATAAGTCCTTTCTTACTCATGGGGATCTAAGATTAACACCAATGCCCCACCCCTAGTTCATTCTTCACAGGACCATTTCCCACCCAGTACAGCAAGCTCCCTGGCCACGGGTAGTGGCTACTGTTCGTTCTGGTTTTAGGATCCCTACAGGAGCTCAGAGTGGACCAGTGTCATAGCTCTTTACTCCCCGTCATATCTTCAGCAAGCAGCCCAGGGCAGGAGCTCCTTCCATGCCGTGGAAGAGAATGGAACAGGCAGGAATCCTGAGGGTGAGGGCAGGCTTCGGTTGCCCTGCTCCCATGGGATCCTGTGCTCCCATCTCACAGCCACCAGTGCTTTCCTGGGGAACACTTCTACTCCACCACATGCTCTCTTTGTGGGATGGTAAATGCACAGGCTACCCACCCCCGATGGAAGCAAGGGCTCCCTAGAAGCTCCTGGTACTCCTGCATTCTCTGGCAATGAGATTCCATCCTGGGGCTTGACTTCCAAGCAAATAAGCAAGGCTACGTGGAAGGGGGTGTCCTGCTATCCCAGGGCACTAGGTGGGGAAGGTCAGGATCCAGACATGGCATGGGTCTGCCTGCTGAGACCCTCGAGTCTCCTGGGTCCCGGGCCTTTCCTGTCCAGGGTTCTAGGTCTTCAATTCAATCCTGTGGGGTACCCACAGCTTCCAAGGCGGGAAGGAAGCAACACCGTACATTTCCACATAGCTCCTCCCACACCCCGGCTAAGGCCAAGCCCTCTGGAGAGTCTATCTCCCTCACTCTGCTCAGACAAACCCTATTCATATTCCACAGGCCAGATGACCTGCCCCTCCCTTCTTGCTGTCTTTGGGGTGATCCAACTCCCCCACCCTCTGCCAGCTTCTTCATTTTCTGGACCTCTCTGCTGTCCTGTCATGGTCCCGGGCTTAGTGGAAAGGCCTATCTCTAGGGATGAGGTCCTCACTGCCGTCTTGCAGGAGAGCGCCCTCCCATGCCATGTCCCAGGCAGCCTCCTGGGCCCATTCCCTGCTCCTGGCAGGATTTGGGGCCCTCTCTGCTTTGTTGTTCTGCCTTCTCCCTTACTCTGTTTCAGTCATATCAGCTCTGGATATCATTTGGATATCTGTCCCCTCCAAATCTCACCTTAAAATGTGATCCCCAGTGTTGGAGGCGGGGCCTTGTGGGAGGCATCTGGGTCATGGGAGCAAATCCCTCATGAATGGCTTGGTGCTGTCTCTGGGGCAATTAATGAGTTCTCATTCTACTAGTTCTCGAGGGTTCTCCAGGGTTCTCATGGTTAAAAGAGCACCTCCCCGAATGCGGTTTTGGCCCAGTAGGCTCTGGCCGCCTCCCCTTTTCCATCAAGATTTTCCTAGTAGTGTGTCTGTTCATATCCTT
>PVKV010021812.1:0-36756 GCA_004027835.1 Alouatta palliata | reverse complement strand
GCACAACACACACACACACACACACACACACACACACACACACACACACAGAAGTCAGGGTGAAAAGAAAGACGTTGTTAAGGGATTTATAGTCTGTCTGATCAGGTGGTGGTATGTTCAAAGCTTATAATGATTGCAAAGGCAGCATCACTGAAGTGAGAGGTAGTAGGAATGGAGAACTTTAGCACGTGCTGAATGTAACATTCAACTACATACAGAGGATTTGATAAATACTTACCCTGAAAAAAAACAAACATTGAAAATAGCCACTTGGAATAATTCTGATAATTAAGGAGAAAATGATTGAAAATGTTGATGATAGGCATCCCTTAGTAGGAAGATCATGATTATTGAAGATTCATACAGCAAGGCAGAAATTATTCAACATTAGTAGAAGATATTCTCATCCTAATGAAAATACATTATAAAAATAGAAAGTATTAAAAGAATATGTTCTGGAGAGGGAAGTCTTAAGAAAGTAAGCTAGTTCAAGAGTATTTACAGATTTGACAAAATTGATTTGTCAGTATAAATGTACACAATCTAAGCAAAGGAGTGTTTTTAATTGATCAGATTAAAAAATAAATAAGATTGGAAAGAGTTAAATACAATTAAAAATATGGAAGGGTTAAAGAATGTCAAGAAGGCAAAAGCTAGAAGAATTTGATGTTTTCTTAGCAGGATGCAAACAAGAAGATGTTTTGTAATCACGTTTAACCGAGACAGTGAAGAAATGTAGGATGGATTTATTGCCTGTGGCAAGATGACACAGTGCCTAAAAATGAGAAAAGAAAGTAGAATGAATCAGTTATTAATCATTGACAATGATCTTTAAACACGTAAAAAGATAATATTTCACTAAGGAGTGAATGATGCTCAAGATGAGGGGATATTAGGATATATCAAATTCATAAGTTCATAAATTAACTATTGTAGGACCAAGAGCTTGTAAGAACTAGAAGACATGGAAAAGCATTGTAGGTAATCTCTGAAATAATTAAGGAGAAGAGATGTAGTGAAGAAAACAGGGAATTAGAAATGTGCAGATGTTGACAGAAAGAGCATGCATTAAAAAATTACACTTCTGTAAATTTGATGCTGTTCTCTAGTGATATTTTCATCAGCATTTCAATGTGTGGTTGGTATGCTTTAGGAAAGCAGAAGTGATGGGTATGCATTTACATTGAGGAAGTCTACAGTTATAAGAAGGTATAGAGAGGCATGGTAATAAACCTGGTTAATGCATGTTGGACAGCTTCTTCCCTCCTCAAGCTCAGCGTGTCCCAAGCTGCAATGTCCTGCCTCTTTTCTTTCTATATCATACTGATGGCACTAACATCTACCTAACTAGTGAAGTTAGAAAACAGGATGGCATTTGTCATCTTTCTCTTCCATTTTCCACATTCTCCCATATAAGCATCCAGAATTCCCAATTTTATATCTGAAACATTTCCCATATAATTTTCTTCCTTCCTTTTCTGCCCCCAACTTCTCTCATAATCACTATCATTGAATACTGCTGAAGTTACCAAGCAGATATTACTAGTTTTTTTTTTTTTTTTTTTTTTTTTTGTCTCTCAGAGCCATTATTCTCCTGACACAGAAATCAGTCTGATATGCAAATCTGTCCTTGTCTTCCTCCTGGAGGTCACCTTCAGGGATCTTTACTGCCTCAATGACAAATTCTTAGTTTCTTAATGTGAAAATAGTGACTTTCATCACTGCCTGATACTTTGGATTCAATTTTCACTATCCTCTGTCTCGCATGTATATTCCAGAAATATCAAACTTTATATGTTTCTGTACACATAGCTTAGAGGATTTTGCTCTTTTCCTTGCACTTACAATAATGCATGTTGGACTAGATTAGCATTTGAGCTCTGAGTTAAAGGGTCTGGTTTCAAATCCTTGCTCTACTACTTATATGACAATATTTACTTATTTATGAAACCTAAGTTTCCTCATCTGTAAATTAAGAATAGTGACATGTTTCTCACTACATTATATGGAAGTTAAATGTGATCATGCTTGCAAGATGCGGAGTGCAGTGTCTAGAAAACAGAAAATAATATAGCAGCTCCATCTTCCCTGCTTATAATTTCTTCTTTTACCTCTGTCAGGAATATGTCTTCTGTTCTCTGATAATACCTAATGCACAATTTTATTTTTTCCATATCATAACATTTTTTTCTTTATACATCTATACCCCCACTTGACTGCAAATAAAACTGTACCTATTCATATATTTAGCATCTGTACATGCTACATTGCCTAGAACTAGGCATTCCGCAGATATTTTTGAATAATTAAATGAATAAATAAACACTGGAAATGCTGTGCTACAGATAAGGAAGTTGACTTATTCTCTGTTTTACCAGATGATATAATGTTGACAAGTTCAAAACTACGATTTATTCTTTTAAAAAGAACAATTAACTATGTACCAAGAACTTTGAGAAAGATATTATTATCGAACTTCTGCAAAGAGAAAAGAAAGGCTAGGCTAAGTTGTTCATGTTCTTATAGTTAGGAAGTAGAAAGTCTGGGATTTGAGAGCAGATATGCAATGCCTGTGTTTGGATATTTAATGCCTATGCATGAATCTTCTTCTCTATGGTACTTTCTGGTGTGTAAGGGAGAATTTTTATAGTAATTAAGATATCCAGCAAATTGTTGGGCTTATTTAGAAAGTTCTCCCCCAAAAATTGGAAGACCACTAGAAATCGAATTTCTGTTTTGATAACCTCTCAGTAAAGTACTAAAATGAATAAAAAAAAAACCTGATAGTTTAAATGTAACAATTATTCGTCCTAAAATAATCAGAGGTTAGCTGAGTAGAAAAACCTATGTATTTGGAGTTTCAAATTGATTTAACTTTGGTATAGTACACAATGTCAGCTTTGGCATTAGTGCATCTAGAGGTAGTAGACTTGCAGGTAAACTTTATGTTGAAGCACTAGAAATGCTTTTTCTCAAAAAATATCAACTTCATCTGATAAGTCTTAAGGGAAAAATATCCTTAAGATAAAATTAAAGTTAAAATAAAAGAAGACAAACAATTACAGAAACAAAAAGAACACCATGGCCACTTTTTGTTTTTTCTGCTTCTAGCTCAACTCTCTGATCCCAAAATTATACAAATGTAATTTTATCAAGTTATCAATATTTCTGGAAAGACAGCATAGAAAGTTGGATTTTAAGAGGAGTAATCCCTGAGATAAGAAAACATTTATTCTGAAGTCGCTTATGGAATTAAGAAGTTGGCAGCTTGTATTGGGTCTTATATTCGGGGGTTTATGCACTTCCACGTATTTTTTTCAATAAAAAATGTTGATCTTCAATAATGAATGGTCTGATATTACATTATAATTTTTGTCAGAATCATGTTCACTATTCGAAAACAAGGAGAAATCATAGTGTCTGGCTACTCAAAGTATAATCTGTGGAGTAGCAGCAGCGCATGACCTGGTAGCTGTTGGAAATGCAAACTATTACCCTAGATCCTAGACACACTGAATAAAAATCTGCATTTTAACAAGACAGGTTGTTTGTGAACACGAGAAGTTGAGGGGCATTGCTCTACAGCACCTGGCTCAGTTATAACCTCTACTTTTCTTCCATTCTGTCTAGAAGTTTCTATTTTATACATGTTTTTCCCACCTTTGGTAGATATCTTCTCCTAGTCTAAAGTGAGTTATTTGGCAAGAAGATGCAATTGTTTTGAGTTATAATTAAATGTAGTGGGCTGTAGGCATGCTGCATGAATAACATACAGATCTTTAAGCCTTGTACAGTAGATCACAGGTTCAAATGCCTATTTTGATGTCAGATCTGGGGCTATATGCACTTGATGCCAACCTAAATTGAAAAGAGAAAAAATTGCAATGTAAATTTTCATTGGTACAGTATGTGATGTCAGGTAAAGTTAGACTTTTTGTTTTCGGCCTACCCGAGTAGTGAGAATTGGACTCAATGCCATGAGGAATCATGTCACTGTTCTTCCAAAAAAAAAAAAAATATGTATATATATGATACTAGTGAGAAGTATGACTCAGAACCTAGCATAAAATGGTGCTTCTGACTTTGATCCCTTTGCAGCTTTGAGCTAGCTATGCCATCTGTATCAGTCAAATGCTGGTGTGTAACAAACAAGTCAAGCATAACTTATTAGTTCCTGACTCAATGAGTAAGCAATTTGGACTCATCTCAGTTAAGCAGCCCTATTTGTCTTGCCTGGGTTTATTCATGTGACTACAATTGGCTTGTGAATCATAGAAGCATTAACTTACCCTGGATGACCTTATTCATGTCTGGTTTTTGGCAAAGGTAAATAACATACATGTCTTCAGCAGACTAAATCAAAAGTTTTCATACACACACTTGCTAAAGCAAGTCACAAGGCCTAATGCAGATTGATGTAGATGAACATTCCATCATTGATAAAATATGATGTAAAGTGCTATGGCCGTTTAAAAAATTTACAGCATCATCTCTCTTCCAACATAGTGAAGAAATTTAACAAACTTGTACCTCTTTGTATATAAACATATTTCCATTCTTAAGGAGATTCCCATGTATCTATTATGAGACAACTGTTATGAGACAATTGACATACAAGCTCTGAGACCATGGAATATGGTGGGCAGCAGGGGCCATGACTTTAAGCTGGGTCAGAATAGGGTGCTTTGTTATTTATTTTGCAAATTCTCTTTCCTGCTTTTTACTCTGTGAAATCTGTATTGTGAGTGAAACTCTCTTTTACTTTATTTATTTCACTTCTGTTGCATCAATAAAATCCGCACCTGTTTGTTCTGGCATTGAGAGCAGCTGTCTGGTCTCCAGCAATATTTCCCACCTGGCTGGGTGAGCTGTCTCTCAGTGGCAGATGCCCTTGTCAGTGTTGGTGGAAAAAGAGTTTCTTGGCTAGTTTGGGTGCTTCCTTTTGGGCTTAGTGAAACAGGACAAAACAGGAAGTGTTTGACTCGCAAATTCGTGCCATGAGAAGTTTCCTAAAACACTGTGGGTGAGAACAGAGCCAAAGAGAAGGAGGTGTGTGATACAAAGAGACATTAGTAATTGTTGTGAATTGTATGGTAGACAGCAGAATATATTCCAAGGAATTTTTATTGTGTCATGGTAACCATGTGAGCAAAGCCTCTATAGTTCATTAAATGACTAATACATGATATGTGACTAAATTGAGATACCATTTTCCTATATTGGACTCCATGTAGTTATGCCACTGATATATTAAATACACTGTATATATGTGTGTGTATATCTATATATACAGTATATATATGTGTATATATATGTACGTATATATACTGTATATATAGATATACACATATATACTGTATACATATACATATATACACATATATGTGTGTGTATACACATATATACAGTATAGATACACATGTGTGTATATATACACATTAATATACAGTATATATGTGTACATATATACACACATATATGTATATATACACATATATATGTATATATACACATATATATGTATATATACATATATATGTGTATATACATATATGTGTATATATATACACTATATATGTATATACACATATATATGTGTATATATACATATAATATGTACATATATATAGATATACACACATATACTGTGTGTGTATATATATATATATATATAGATAGATAGATAGATAGATATACACACACATACATACACACATATAACTACATATGTACCCACAGATATATTGATTGGAGTTGCAATGATACCAAGGGACTCAGCATTCAAGAGTTTTCCCAGCATTGTGTTAATGTTGAAGAACAGACCCATCTCTTAAAGAGTGAGGGGGAAAACAGGGAGGTTTTTGAGGTAATACACTGTTTCTACAGAGGTTCCTGTGGTTTGATAGATCTCACCAAAGGAGATGTGACAAAGAAACAGTTGTAGATAGGTTCTAGTGTTGGAGAACGTCAGGACCTCAGGATCTAATGAAAGCTCAGCTTTACACCCTAGTCTCTTATTTTCTTGACCTATTTGGGAACCTCTTGAACTTTCTATTTAGTCATTAGTTTCTCTGCCCAGCTTTGTTTCAGACCCTCAGTTTAACCTCAAGCACATGAACTTACATAGTTGTTGATAAATCTTTGTAATTAGTGTTCCTTTATTTAATAAGTCATTCTATTCAAATTGCTTGGTCAATTTTTAAATATTCTAAGAACTTCAAGGTAATAGGTTTTGCCTAAAATGCTAATATATTAGGTTTCTTTTCTTTCTTTTTTTTCAAATAGTCAAAAGAAAACAAAGTTGGAATGAGCTTCCTCAAGAAAAGTTAGTTTTCTGTACTGGAAGTAATTGAATTTTAAAAATGTAACTTTCAAAATTTTAGAATGTTGTTCACAAGATTCAAGCATTGTGTAGAAAGTTGGATTAAATAGCCTGTAAAAGTTATACCAAATGTTGTAGTCTGTTATCCATTTGCAAGTTAATGTGGAAAGAACAGGAATTTAGAATCAGACAGATCAAAATTAAAACCTCCCCTCTGCTATTAATGGGAAAAAATAGCAGGACTTGGAGAAGGATTCAATATAGAAAGGCACCAAGGACAGTGTTTGGGAGCTAGGTGGCAATTAGACATCACAAATTCAGCATGTTCAATAGGAATCCTGGTCTTCTCTCAACAGTTTGCTGTAGACTCAGTCTTTCTCATCTAAGCTGATGTCAAGTCTATCTTTCTAGTTGCTTAAGTCAAAATACCTGGCAGTCATTTTGACTCCTCTCCTTTTCCTACATTCTGTATCTAATAAATCAAGTAATTCTTCTACCGCTACTTTCAAAAATAGATTCAGAATCCAACCATTTCCAGACATTTCTATTGGTACCACTATGTTCTTAACCATGTTCAGCTCTCCCAAGGATACTGAAATCGCCTCATAATAGATCACTCTTCTCTTACATTTGATATGTGCAATTTAATCTCAAGCCAGCAGCCGGATTATTATAAAATACAAACAACTCATGTGACTCTTTCTAACTCTTGCAAAAGCTCTCTAGTAAACGGTAGTAAAAACCAAAGTACTTAAGACGGTCCTGCCCCCCACCAAGCTCTATCCACATCTCCTACTGTTCTTATTTTGTTTACCATGCTACAAGTCATAGTAGCCTCCTTTGTATTTGCTAAATGCATCAGGCACGTTCAACATCACACTTGGTTCCAGCTTTTCCTCTGCTCAACTATTCCTACCCCCAACCCTAACCCCTTCTGGCTATCTACTCAGTAACTTTCCTACCTCTTTTGAATCTTTTCTCAAATTGAATCTTAGTGAAACCTCCATGAGGAATATTGCCACCCTCACTATCCTGACTGCAACCAGACTACATCTTCAACACTCCTGATCACTGCTTTTAAGCCCTTATTTTAATCATTGATTTCTTTTTAACCCATGTTTGTCAATGCTATTACTTTATTCTTTTATGATGGGGAATATTTTAATCAACTTTACTGAGGTATAAATAACATTACATAAAATCTTTTTCCACTGATTCAGCTTACCCCCGTATAAGGCCGTCTTGATGGCCTTAAAATTATAGCTTAACTTCCCTTTCTTTCTTTTTCAAAATTGTGTGAGCTATTGTGAAGTCCATAAGAGACGTTAATAAATTCGTTTACACATTTTAGAAGTTTGTTTTTTTGTGTTCCTCCGAGTTTTCTACAGTTAATTATGTAGTATATGAATAGAAATTTATGTACATCTTCCTGTCCTAACAATGCTTCTTTACTTCTTTTTCTTACTGTATTCCATTTCCAGTAAAATATTTAACAAAAATGGTGACAATAATAAAGGTATGAATTATTCATTATTAAGTTTATTATAAATGCTGTTTATCAAGTTAAAGAAGTTTCTGTTTCTAGTTTGCTTAAAGTTTTTATCATAAATGGGTGTTGAATTTGAGATGATTATTTGAATATAATAGTTCTGCTATGACAGTTAATTGCATTGAGTGATTTTAGAATGCTGAATGAACCTTGAGTTATTGAGATTAATTGCACCAGGTCATCATGCATGCTCTTTGTATATTTATGTTTATTTTATGGTCCAGCATGTGGCTTATCTCAATGAACATTCCCTATAAGATTAAAATGTTTTAGTTTTTGTGTTTAACCTTTTTTTTTTTTTTTAGACGGATTCTTGCTCTGCCACCCAGGCTGGAGTGCAGTGGCACAATCTCCGCTCACTGCAACCTCCACCTCCCAGGTTCCAGGGATTCTCCTGCCTCAGCCTCCCAAGTAGCTGAGATTACAGGCGTCTGCCACCATGCCTAGCCAATGTTTATATTTTTAGTAGAAATGGGATTTCACTGTATTAGTCAGTCTGGTCTTGAACCCCTGACCTCAGGTGATCCACCCGTCTCAGCCTACCAAAGTGCTGGAATTATAGATGTGAGCCACCACACCTGGCGAGTTTAATCTTTTGTAAACGTTTCAGTCATATTGTTGAGAGTGTTGTTCAAATATTTTGCATCTTTACTGATTTTTCTATTTTTTAATTAAATACTAGGAGAAAGGTGCTAAAATCTTTATCTGTGTTTGTAGATTTACAAGTTCTCTCATTAAGCCTGTTAAATTTACCTCAAAACACCTATTTTGAGGTGTTTTGTTCTTTTGATAAATTTATTTATCATTATAAAATGTCCTTTTTATCTCTTGTGCTACTCTTCATCTTACAATCTACTCTGGTATTAAAAGAAACACCATACCAATTCTTTTTCTCAATGTATCTGTGCCATTATATTTTAAGTACATCTGTCATAGACAGCATATAGTTCAGTCTTGCGCTTTTATTCCATCTTTTTTTCATTGTATTTATTCTTAGTCAATTTACTTTTAATGTAACTATCGACATGGTTGCGCTTAAGTTACCATGCTGGTACTTATTTTTCACTTGTCCCTTTACACTTCTTATTTTGTTGCCCCGTCTTGACTTCTTTAGGTTAATCAATTTTTTGTTTGTTTTTTATTTCATTTTTTGTATTTGCTTTTGGTGTTTCCTCATTTTATTATTTGCTCTAGGGCTCACAGTTTTGCATTCCTAATTTATCAAAGCCTGTTCAGCATAAATATTATTTACCACTTCACATTGCACACTTTATACTTGACACTGTATGATTTCTACTTATTACAGCACACTTCCCACTTAAATAGTATACTTCTATTTATCTGCTACACTTAATTTTTGATGTATTGAAGTTATATCTTTTCCTTCTCTATCTGTTACAAAGTCTGTCTTACCAATATTATTCTCTTTGCTTTAAACAAACACCTTTTAAATAGATCAGGACAAAAAACTCTACATCAACTTGCTTGCCATGTTCTGTATGTGTTCTTCATTTCTTCCTATAGATCTGATTTTCTTACTGGTATCTATTTTCCATGGTTACTGATGAAAAGTCAATCGTCTTATGGTCTGTAGTTTTCTTTTCTCATGTTTTATCTGGTTTTGGTATTAGGGGAATGCTGGCTTCATAGAATGAGTTAGGAAACATTCCCTCTTATTCTATCTTCTAAAAGAGATTGTAGAGAATTAATGTAATTTATTCCTTAATATTTGGTACAGAATTTATCAGTGAATCCATCTAGGCTTGGTGCTTTCTGTGTGGTAGTTTGTTAAGTATTGATTCAATTACTTTAATACATATATAGTCCTATTTAAACTATTTAAATAGGAGTTTTGGCAGATTGGGTATTTCTACGAATTGCTTTCTGTGTGGTAGTTTGTTAAGTATTGATTCAATTACTTTAATACATATCTAATCATATTTACACTATTTAAATGGGAGTTTTGGAAGATTCGGTATTTCTAGAAATTGATCAATTTCATCTAAGTTACCAAATTTGTGAACATAAAACTATTCATGTTATTCATTCATTTTATTTTCAGTGTCCATGGAATCTTTCAGGAAAGTCAACCTTTTATTTCTGATAGTTAGTAATTTGTGTTCTGTCTCTCTTTTTTCTTAATTAGCTTGGATAGAGGCTAATCAATTTTATTTATCTTTTCAAAGAACCAAGTTTTGGTTTTGTTGGTTTTCCTTTATTTATTGCCTATTTTCAATTTCATTGATTTCTGTACTATTTTTTATTATTTCTTTTCTTCTTGACCCTTTTGTTATCATGTACTGCCCCTCTGTATCCCTGAAAACTTTCTTTCCCTTATTTTAAAATTTTGATTTTTAGCATTAATTTTTCTGAAATTAGTATAGCCACTCCCAGTTTTTTAATTAGCATGGTATATCTTTCTCTATCAATTTACTTTTAATATACATGTGTCTTTATATTTAATATGAGTTTCTTATAGATAACGTATGATTGTGTCTTTTTTAATTTAGTTTGACAATTTCTGTCTTTTATTTGTGTATTAAACCATTACTGTTCAAAGTGATTATTGATAATAGTTTGATTAATATCTACCATATTTTCCACTGTTTTTTATTTGTTGCTGTTTTTCTTTGTTCCTATTTTGTCTTTCACTCTTATTCTGCCTTTGTTGATTTTAATTAAGCATTTTGTTATTCTTGTTGTTTCTGTCATTTTTTCTTTTTGCTTCTCATGTTTTGAGGTTTTTATTGAGATATTCCCAAGCTCAGAAAGTCTTCCTCAGTTGTGCCCAGACTACTAGCAAGACCATCAAAGGTAGTCTTCATTTCTGTTATAGCATTTTTTATCTCTAGCACTTCTTTTTGGTTCTTAGAATTTTTATATACCTCTGCTTACATTGCCCGTCTATTCTTGAATGCTGTGTACTTGATTCATTAGAACCCTTATCATATTAATCAAAGCTGTTTTAAATTCCCAATTTGATAATTGCAATATTCCTGACATCTCTGAGTCTGCTTCTGATGTTTATTCTGTCTCTTGAAAGTCTGTGTGTTTTTGTGTTACTGTTGTTAGTAGTGGTTGTTTTTCTTTTGGCTTTTAGAAAAGAAAAGTCTAAATGATATACTGGGTAAAAGGAACTGCTGTGAATAGGTCTTTATTAATGTGGTGGTAAAGTCTGGGGAAGGGGAAGTACTATATAGTTCTTTAGTTAGGTTTCAGTCTTTTGGTGAGACTGGTTCTCTATACTATGAGCTTCACAAAGTCTTCTCAGTTTTTTTCACCCTGTAGGTGGGACAGCATAGGTAGAATGAACTGGAATTGGGTACTTTTCTGCTTCTAAGTAGAAAGAAAAAGCCACCTAGAGTTGGGTATTTTTCTTCCTCTAGGTCAGTTAGGGTCTGATTAAAAAAAGAAAATAAAAGAAAAACTAGCAGGTTTGGCTCTCGTTAAATATTGTCTCCTGAGTTCAGATCTTGCTAAGAACAAGATATTCTGACATATTTTTAAATGGTTCATTTTCTTTTCCCCCTGGCAGAAACAGGAGAAGATTTTTTTCCAATATTTAATGAAAAATATTGGTCAAGCTTCTGGAAGTAAAACAAAAGAGCAGGAGTCTGCTTATGACTGGGTCTCCCTGGAGTTTTACCATTCAGTCGTGTCCACAGTGAGCCTCCCACAGGTTGTCAATGACAGTTTAGGTTTTTCCTACCTCACCTGGGCACTGTTTTCTGCAAAGGTTTCTACTTGTGCATTTCTGCTCTGGTAAGTTAGGGTTCTCTGTACTCATCTGACTCTCTCCAATTTGGAAGGCAGCAGTTTTCCTTGTAACCTCACTTATTTTCCATATCTACGAAGAGTTATTGATTTTTCAGTTTGTTCAGCATTTTGCTTGTTGTTTGGACAGAGTGGCAACTTCTAAGATCCTTACATGGCTGACCAGAAAACATTAACAATCATTTTTACCCTTGTTCCCTTTTGTGCAGTTTTGTTGTATTTTTGTTGTTGTTTTTCTGGTGCTTCTGTAATTTTACCTTTTGTTTTTGGTAGTTTGAGTATGATTTCTCTAGATACAGCCTTCTTGCATTTATTTTGGGCAGAGGGAGAGCCCAAAATCTGTGGTGGGTTTTCTGTGAGTTCTTGGCTGTGGTTCACTCACACTTCAGCTCCCTCCCTGAACATCTTCCTCCTCTCCACTGTCCTGCCGCAGGCTTTACCCACTTCAGCTGCCCTCACTCTGATTTCAGCCCCCTTATATGAGTACTACTCCTACACTCTGTTTTGATTCTACCTTACCCTAAGTCACAATAAGAAACATTCCTGAGGCAGAGATTCTGGGTAATAATGAGACTCTATAGTTTCCATGCTCTCAGAGTTTACAGTTTTGACCTGCCTGTTGTCTAATGTCTGAACACATTTTCTCATAAATATTGTTCTCTTTTGGCTGGGTGTGGTGGCTATGCCTGTAATCCCAGCACATTGGGAGGCCGAGGTGGGTGGATCATGAGGTCAGGAGTTCAAGACCAGCTTGGCCAACATGGTGAAACCCTGTCTTTACTAAAAATACAAAAATTAGCCTGCTGTGGTGGCGGGTGCCTGCAGACACTCAGGAGGCTAAGACAGAGAACTGTTTGAACCCTAGAGGTAGAGATTGCAGTAAGCCAAGATAATGCCACTGCACCCCGGCCTAGGTGACAGAGTGAGACTCTGTCATTAAAAAATATAAAGTTCTCTTACATTGGAGGTGAATTTGAAACCAGTTATTTTACCATAGTCAGGAACAAAAACTCCTCTCCCCATCCTGACACTGGTTTTAATTTATATAGCACTTACCACCTTTTTATCTTATAGATACAGATATTATACAATAAACACAGTAATTAAGTAAACTTAATCATACAATAAACACAGTAAACTTAATTACTGTGTTTATTGTATAATATTTGTATCATAAAATAAACTTAATTACTGTGTTTATTGTATAATATCTGTATCTAAGTAATCGAGTTTACTTAATTACTGTGTTTATTGTATAATATCTGTATCTATAATAGTATTCACAGGAGAGTAAATCTTTTTGTTTTATTCACTGATGTATCCTAAGAGCCCAGTGCAGTGTGGGACATGTCTCCAAAGTAAGCACTCACTTTTTGAACAAGTCTCCCAGTGATAATGTAGATGTGAAATGCATTACCCAATACCCTTGAAATCATTCAAATTACTCAATACTATAGCCAGAAAAAGTTCTACTTTTTCAATTCAGTTCTGTCAGGGAAAATGCTTTGGCTATTCTAAGAGTTGGAGCAGACACCATAGTAATAGCCAAAAACTTTTCATATTAAAACAATGTATACCACTTTATTTCTTCTACCATGTTGTCTCTAGATATTTCCTGACAAGAACTAAAATTAAAATAAATGTGGGTTAAACTAAAGATTATGGATCTTGCCACTAGTAGATGACATACGTTATATGTCTGAAAACCTATATATTCTTTTAGAAAAAATAATGTAATTCAAATAATCTTTTCTGATAGAGATACCCAGGGTTTTATCCTTGGAGGCCAATATTTGCTCTCAAAGATATAATAAGTTATTTTGTTTTCTCCAAACCTTTCATGGCCATTGTAGGATCTGAAGATAAATAGATAACATGTGTACATGCTGCATATCAGAATTATTGTAGGTCCTTAGAAGAGTTATCCACAGTATAATTGATATAGTGAGATACATGACTAATAAATGATATAGTAATAAATAAAGGCAACTTACTCCACTTCTAAAAAAAACAGAAACAACAATAATGTTTTTAAAACTTTGGCTATATGATAGTCTGTAAGAGGATTTTAAAAATTTTATAATCTAACTTTTATTCACATTCTGTGAAGTTGATATTAACTCCCACTTTACTGATGAGAAGGTGTATCTTTTGTAAAGTTACATGTATCCTAAGTAGTCAAGAAAGAATTTGAGCTTAGGTCTATTAAGGCCCTGTACCTCCATGTTTCCTGAGTTAAAGCCATTTAAAAAACATGAAAAATTGTATGCTCATTTTTAAAAAACCAAATTATTTCCTATAATCATTCACAATACATACTGAGTAATTTGTCACTAAACTAAAATGATCACCTTCCTTCAGACATAGCACATGCAATTTAGGGAGAGAAGTGTAAGCATTAGCAGTTTAGAAATTTTTAAGACAGCTAGTTACAAGTGGAAGTATCATGACAAAATATTCTCAAATCATATTAATTGTAAGAATATTTGGAGTAGAAAGATAAATATGTATCATAAAGCAATTTTGAAGATCAGAATTGTCATATAATTGATTCAATCAGAAACAATTTAAAGTGATTATTTGTCCTCCCCTGGAATCCACTTTGGCAATTTCAGGAACCGTCTTTCTCCATACATCCTTTGGTGATGAAGAAGGTATTTACTTAAGTGTAAATAGTCTCAAAAAAAAAAAAAAAAAAAGAAAAAGAAAATATTGAATAGTCTCACAAAACAAAGGTTTACTTCTTATCTACTTGACATTGCCAATACTGCATCTGTCAGTTCTATTTCACTATGGAAAGCAGCTGTTACAAGAGACTGGTTTAACCGAAATTTAGAATTGTAGTTCTCATAATTTGCTTTCTTTCTTTCTTTCTTTCTTTTTTTTTTTTTTTTTTTTTCGTGAGACACTAGAATATCTTATTTTGGCTTTAGGAATGACTATTAACTTACTCAAAGTTAATCGTTTGACACACTAACTTTTTTTCATAGTACCTGAAATAAGAATGAACAAAACAGCTCTTCTTTCCGTAATTGCCTTGTAATTACTTTGTTGGCTTTAGTCATTTATATTTCATCAGTTACAGAAGTGATTCATAATCCTGCGCATCCCTTAAATTCTACTGTTTTGTTTGGCTTCTTTTGTTACAACTTAATCTCAAAGCCATTGCACATAAAGAGAGAGAGTGTGCCATTTTTCCACTTAATGAATGATTTTCTCTGTCTGTGTTTTGGTATTAATTTTCAAACAGTTTTCTTTCCCATCAGTTGGTCTACAAAACTAGTTCACAGTGGCAAGACTAGGACCATATTATCTTTCTGAATTTTGGGGAGGGGGCAGGTTAGTATAATAATATGGTCCAGAGGGGCTTACAGTGTAAGTCATCTAGCTTAGTTTAGTAAGGATACTCTTGTTGCATTGGTCATGATCATTATTGTCTCACACCAGGGCCAGATTCTTAGGTGTGCTGCCTGCATGGTCTTGCATGTTTCCATGCTTGCATTAATGCTCTACTATTGACATTATGAAATTCTTAATAATTTTTGAGCACAGTCTATATTTTCATTTTTGTACCAGGCCTCAAAAATTACATAGCCAGTTGTGTCATACACACACATACACATAACCAAATGTTACGCTATTTTGTTTATGGCATTAAGCTAAACATTATTTAAATTAGATTTTTAAAAACTCACGCTGTGTTGCTCTTAAACCTATATTGTGGCTTGATAAATAAATATTTCAAACAAACAAATGGCTTGCAAACTACAGTCTCACCCTTGCTTCAGAAGTCAGTATTATAGGTCTAGTAGTATTGTTATTTCTGCTTTCCAAGAAAAAACATTTCTTCTATTTTTCTATTCTATTTCTTCTATTTCTACTATTCCAAGAAAGAAAGTAGATATAAGAAATTATGAGAGAGAGGGAGAAAGGGAAGAGAGAAAGAGAGGATAGAAGAAAAGAAGGAAGGAAGGAAAGCTGGTTGCCTTTATTTTGTCTAACATACTCAAAGATAGGAGATATGAGTCCAAACTCAGTCGACAATATAAATGAACATGTTAGGCTTTTACACATAGCTTTAATGCTTACATCAAGTAAGTGGCCTGAGATATTTTTTAATTTTCATTCCAAGCCAGCTAGTAAAAAGCCTTTTCACATTAAGAGCTTTTTTCTGTGTACTAATAATAATTTAGTGAATTAAAATCTCCATGTGTTTTTAATGAGTTCCTTGTACTCTTATGTTGTAGCACAGCAAAAATTTACTTTGCATTACTGTACTGTATTCAGTTATATTGTTGCATAAGTGCTGAGATGTACAAGCAAATTTTTATTTTTTTGTTGTTTTTTTCTTGCCTATACCACTGTTTTTAGTACCTATTCTGCATCCGAAATATGTAACCCAACTTTTCTTTCTCACAAGTTCTCTAAAATTTTCTAGTGCATGTAAGTGGGGATTATATTCACAACTTTTGGGAAAAACTTTAAAGTATGTACATAATCTTGCTTGTGATATATATATATATATATATATATATATATATATACATATATATACACACACACACACACAAGCACACATATATATTACAGAAGGAGCAGAGTGGGATCTATATAGATATAATAATAACTGTACTATCTTTTCACCCATATTTGCAAGATAGATTAAGTACCTTGCATTTATGTGCCACTGATACCTTAGGGAGTTGGGAGATGATAGAAAGTTAACACTACTCTGGCTCATAAAATTTTAAGATATTCTATTGACTTGATTATGCCTTTTACCAAAAACGATGAAAAATTATTATACTATGTCTTAAGGCTGACGTGAGAAGTTGAAAATTTCCCTGAAGCTTTCCTAGGGCAGGCCTTTTTTCTGCATTATATTATCTTCTCCAATATCTTTCAATTTCTAATCCTATTGTCATAACAGACTGTATTGATCTCTTTGGGAACTTCCAGCATATGAATCTCCCTATTTCTCTTCCCTACCTTCTCTATCAGGTACTGCAGAGAGAGCAGAGTGGGATATATTGATAGGTTATAGCAGAGTATATATACTTGATAGATTAATATAATATAGTCCAGTAAGTGTGTATGTGTATATAAATATATATATATGTATATATATGTATATATATGTATGTATGTGTATCTATCTATCTAGAGAGAGAGAGAGAGAGAGAGAGAGAGAGAGAAGTTGGGGTGGCAGCCATTCCTCTATAAGACAATTATTAAAATTAAAAAAAATTAGTTTTGCCACGTGTCAAGATAGAATAACAGAACTGGATTTCCCTGCCCTTATGAAAAAGAGAAATAAACATATAATATATACTACAGTGAATTTTAAGTGAGGTCAAAGAAGAGTGATCTCAGGATGTGGAAAAGAAAAAGGTGGCTTATGTAGTTTATTGCCAAAAGATAGTTTACAGGCATATAGCACAATGAGGAAAAACCCAGGGGAAAAAGAAGTTACATTTTTCTTCAATTTGATTTTGAGATCTCTCTTTCAAGAGTGTCTATAAAATCTAGCCCTGCCCCGACAAGGCTCTAGGGAATTTGTTCTGTTGTTGTTTACAGTGTGCCTTTCACAGTATACATCTTTATTCTGGCGAATGGCCTAGTTCCTAAGTGTTCCACCTGTGACCAGGTGTCCCTCTTTTGGAAACTTGTTTACATTGGCAGACGGCCATGTGGCTCTTGTCTGACCTATATCTAATTTATTTCTGCCAAGACAGGCACTTTCTAGGAAAGCCTTGACCAGGAGGAATGTTAGGTCTGGGTGTGTTTTCCCGTGAAACACAGAGGAGACAATGCAATGAAAACACGTGAAATAACAGAATCAGTTTATTTATTTATTTTATTTTTATATTATTATTATTATACTTTAAGTTCTGGGCTACATGTGCAGAGTGCAAGTTTGTTAAATGCACGTGCCATGGTGGTTTGCTACATCCATCACCCCGTCATCTACATTAGGTATTTCTACTAATGCTATCCCTCCCCTGGCCCCCCATTCCCCTGCTATACCATTCTTACCTGCATCCCCAGAATCAGTTTATTACTCACAGATTCATGAGAGAGGAAGAGTACTGATGAGAGCTGATGGGAAGGTCTCAAGGGCAATGGGCTCAACCAGCAGCTGAGCAGCCAGAGAGAGACAGACCACTGGGTCTGTGGGGTCCACAGTATTCCCCCATGCAGGTTTCTCACGGAGTTCTAATTGGACAGTTTAGAACAAGTAGGAGCGAGTTTCACGAGGTCATAGCACGACTGAGAGTGGTTACCATAGCATATCTGTGTAATTCATGAGGTGTAGTAGGGTCACTGAATGCGTCAAGGAGGCTGAATTTATGTGCGTAAGGAGGTAGTCACTAGGAGGCAGCTGAATAAGGCGGAAGTGTATATTGACCGCATTGTGGAACTGAGAGGAGGCGACCTGGAAACTGTCAAAGGTGGCTAAACCCTACTTCTGCTATAAGAAAGTTAAACCTAGATTCAGGATAGATGCACAGGCAACACAAAATGCATTATAACAATTCACTATAAGATCCTCTAAGAATATCAACTGGAGAAGATAAATCTGAGTGTCTGCAGAGACAAAAGAGGTTAACATTCTCAAGCAGAGTACTGGGAAGGATAATCATGGACAGAGAGAGAATCCTAGAAATCTGCAAAGGACTTCACTTAAGTATTCAATAAAGTACTTATCAGTGCATGTTTGTGAGAAGACTGCCCAAGTCCAGAGAAAGAACCAGCTGAACAGATTAAAGATAAGAGTATTTGACACTCACATAGGACTGATAACAATGTCTGTTACCACTCGCCAGACTGGAAAACTTTATGATTATGGAACATTAGAGAAAAGACCCAGCCTTAGCAGTGGGAATATTTTGTTCTAGATTAAATTCTGCTCAGACCTTGCCTAACAAATCTTAAAAACCTGACTTGTAAGGATCAAACAGTTTCTAAGAAGCTTAATTGCATCTCCCAAGAAAGATCAAAATTGTGTGTAGGAACACAATATCTGGTGTTCAAGAGGTAGAACTCATAAATCCAATCAAAGATTACTAGATTCCAAGAAAAGACAAACCGTCATGTGGGAGAAAATCAACTGAAACCATTCCAAATCTTAGTCAGATATTAGAATTGGCATTTAACAACAATAAATAGTTGTTATATTTCACGTATTTGAAAAATAACTAGAAAAATGAATGGTATAAAAACACTCAACCAAGCTTCTGGAAATGAACAAAATTAATGTGTGAGATACATAAGATTAACAACAGATTAGACATTGCAGAATAAGATTTTAGTAAATTTGAAGATGGCAATAGAAATTAGCCAACATGAAACACACAGAGAATAAAGAAATTTTAAAAATAAAGAGCATCAGTAGGGTGAGAGACAATTGTCTAATGTACAGCTAATTGGAATCTCTGAAAGAGGGGGTGCCAAAATATTTGCAAAAATAGTGACCAGATATGTTCTAAATACTATGGAAGGTATAAATCGAGAGATCCACAAAGCTTAATGAATTCCAAGCACAAGAAACATAAAGAAAAATATACCAACCCACATTATGATTATTAATTTTTTATGTATAAACTTGACTTGGCCACGGGCTGGCCAGGTATTTGATTAAACATAATCCTGGGTGTTTTTGAGAGGGCAATTTTGGAGAAATTAACATTAAAATCATTTAGGTCCCTTATGTAGGTGAGTCTTATCCAGTCGATTGAAGACCTGAATAGAATAAAAATACTGGCCATCCCTTGAGTGAGGGAGGATTCATCCTGCCTGATTGCCTTTAAACTATGGCATTGACTTTTTATTGCCCGTGTACTTGAACTGAAACTGAGGTCTTTCTAGTTCTCAGGCCTTTGGACACAGATTGGAACTACACCATTGACTCTCCAAGGTCCCCCGCTTGCTCACTCATCCTGAAGATCTTGGGACTTGCTAGTCTCCATAATTACATGAGCCAATTCCTTATTTACAGACACATACACATGCATGCACACACACACACATACTGTTGATTCTGTTTTTCTGGAGAACCATGACACATCATGATCAAATTGTTCATAACCAAAAATAAAAAGAACACTGTAAAAGCAGCCAGAGATAAAGGTTATGTTATGTACAGAGAAACAAAAATAAAAAGATTGAAAATTTTTGGCAGAAATCACAAGAAGATAATGGAGCAACATCTTTTAAATACTTAAACCTAGAGTTGTAAATCTATTGAAAATATATTTAAAAATAAAGGCAAAATAAAACTTTTTCAGCCATACAAAAGCTGAATACATGAATCTCTAAGAGATACATATTATAAGAAACATTAAAGGAAGTAATTCAGGTAGAAGGAAACTGAAACAATATGGAAATATAGACCAACACAAAGCAATGGAAAACCTACATGTTTGAGAAGAGTAAAGCTGGAGTTGGATCATGAAAACCTTGATGGCAAATTTTATTCTCCAATGACTCTTTCCCAACATGGAAAATATTTTCTCTCTCAATTTTACAAATTCCTTAGATGTACACTGTGGTCTTACCAGGGACATCCATTCTGATTTTCTTGATTTAGACAGATTTCTGAGTTCACACATCATTGTACTCTTGCTGAGTCCTCACTGATATAGCCATTTCTGTTTTCAAAGTTGGTATTGATGTTTTCTCTGGAAAGAGAAACTTCTCACACATTGGTTATGGAGCTCAGATTTTCTTCTTTCTGACTGCTGGCATTTTCAAATGTGTCCTTCTCACTTATATGGTTTATGACTATTATGTGTCTATCTGTGTCTGAATAACCAACTTTCATGGGTCATCAGGTCTTCTAGCAACTGACAGTAGAGTCTTGGATTGGAGGATAACTTTCTTCTTTGGCTCATACCATTTATATTTTTCATTTCTTCAGCTATGAAGCCAAGGAGATTAGTCACTTACTCTGTATGGCCCAACCTCATTTAAAGCTCTTCTGTGAAGATCCCTATATACAGAATGATGGTTTTGGTCGCAAGAATTACATTCTTGTTTTCCCTGCTTCCTCTTATTCTGACCTTATCCTCCAAGCTTATTGTATTCACTATCCTACACATGAACTCCTCAAAGGGAGAAGCAAAACCTTGGCCACACACTGCTTTCATCTGAGTGTGCTGATACTCTACTGTGGCCAGGCTACTTCATCTATATGACTGTCAGCTCTTTCTGAACTGCAAAACAATGTCAGACCATCTCTGCTTGACAGCGTAATTATATCCACATTGAAACCCCGATAGACATTCTGAAGAATACAGAAGTGTCAGGAGCTCGGAGCAAGTTCTTCTATAAGAAAGCACTAAAAAGTCAACATCTTATTATTGTAGCAGTGAAAATAAATAAACACCAGAACAGAGTACTTCAATATCCAGATAATAAATTTGGACACACCCCTAGAAAACTGGTAACTGGGATAAATATTTAAATATCTATGAATATGTTAATCCTTAAATATGTCCTGAATGATACCATCTTTTTTCTATAAGAAATATAATATCAAGCATGTTTTAAATGCTACATAGGCATTTAAAAATATCTAAAATTTCATTTCGTGAAGGATTAAATTTAAGAAATATTAACGCATTTGAAGTTTAACGTTTCGGTCACTGGGTTTGGTTGGTGACAAAAGGATCATGTATAATACTCAGGGACTGAATTATTTTATGCTAATGAAATCATGTATTTTAAGCTATAAACTGTGGCTGATCTTGTTGATATAAGCATTAGTGATATTCATATTGTGATGAATTAAAGATAGATGCAAATATTGTGACACTTGTCCCATTAAAAAAAAAATTGGGTTCAGTTTCTCTCCATGTTGAATTAGGCTGGCCTGAAACGGCTTTGACTGATAGCGTGTGGCACATATGATACTGTATCAATTCCAGGCTTAGAGGACAGTCAACTTCTGTCTTGGTCTCTGCAAGACCGGAGCTACCACATAAATCTGACTTGCATCCCCTGCTAAGGAGATCACGTGGAATGGATACATGGAGATAAAAAGGAGGGCCCAGCTAAATCTAGACAGGCCTGAGAATAGAGTCATTCTGGACCCTTCAGACTAGCACAGCTACCAGCTGAGCACCACCATGTGACCCCAGTCGATGCCACATGGAACAAACAAACATCACCCAGCTAAGCTCTTATTAGATTCCTGATCCACAAAATCAAATTATGTAATTTTTTTCTGCTGTTTTCAAGCAGAAAAGTAAAACTCCAACCAACCATATCAACAAAATAAAAAAAAAGAGAGAGGATGAGAAAAAGCAAAAGAAATGGTAATAGAGAACATTGAGCTCAAGATTATTTCATATCTGCCCTAAACCATTCATTAATTCCCTCCAAACTGAAAAATGTTGAGTAAAATTATCCAAAATGTCTATTTGCTATGAGACCATTGTCTATCTAGCAAGGCTGTCTTCGGAACATTTGATGTAGCAGGTAGGGGTAGCTTTGACTGATTATTTACTACTGACCAGGATCTAGCTCTATAAAGTTACATGTTAATTTATAGAATGCTGATAAATTACAAATTATATCTAACTGATAGCGATTCAAGTGAATTCTGTCCAGTTGAAAAGATAATCCCAAATATGATTTTATTAGACTACAGATTATCAACCAGTTATCTATTTATTTTAGCAATCTCATTTTAGCATTCGTTGAATGAAGAAATATGTTAGTTTCTCTCATCCTTCCTGGAAATAGCTCTAATGTCTTCATTAATAAGTTAAATAAATCTTTGAAAAGTAAAAATGTTAAACTTCAAAAAGCAGAATCTCCTCCTAGTGTCCTTAAAACTGCCCCTCCGATCTCCATCGCCCTGACCATGTAGAGAATGTATGCTATGATTTATTTTGTTATTTTCCAAAACAACAGATTTTTTTTGTTGTTTATTAATATTGAGGGTTAAGTTGATTAGATTGAAGTCAAGTTGATGATTAATATTGTCAAGTTGATTAGATTGAAGGATGCAAAGCATTGTTTCTGGGTGTGTCTGTGAGGGTGTTGCCAAAGGAGATTAATATTTGAGTCAGTGGACTGGGAGAAGCAGACCCACCCTCGAGCTGGGTGGGAACCATCTAATCAGCTGCCAGCATGACTAGGATAAAAACAGGAAGAGACACTTAGAAAGCCTAGACTGCCTGAGTCTTGCAGACTTCATCTTTCTCTTGTGCTGGATGCTTCTTGCCTTCAAACATCAGATTCCAAGTTCTTCATCTTTTTGACTTTTGGGCTGACACCAGTGATTTGCCAGGGGCTCTTGGACTTGGCCACAGACTTGAGGGCTGCACTGTTGGCCTCCCTCCTTTTGAGGTTGTGAGACTCAGACTGGCTTTCTTCTGTCTCCTCAGCTTGCAGACAGCCTATTGTGGGACTTGTGACTGTGTGAGTCAATACTCCTTAATAAACTCTCTTTCATGTATATGTCTATACTATTAGTCCATTCCTCTAAAGAAGCCTGACTAAAACATTTATTCAAGTATATATTTAAAGTAAAGGAAGTTACAAAATGTCTCAAACTCTGCCACCCAATGTAAAATGTAAAACATTTTAAAGAACTTCTTTCTAGACATTGATATACAGATATAATATTATAAATGTTGCTTTGAAATATTTTTATTCTGAAACATTTTGTTGGCATTTTTCTATGTCAGTAAACAAGAATATGCATTATTCATTCTTTTAAATGGCTTCATAGGATGCTATTTTTGCCAATATCTAGTGTATTAAACTCTTTTGTGGATAAAAATTTAGCTTAAGTCCAAAGTTTTATTTATAAACATTAAAAATTCTTATGATGCATTCTTGTATGGTATTTACATGATCTTCTAGAGAGAGTTTCCTAGAAGTAGAAATTCTGGATCAAGATTTTGACACACATTAGCAAGCTGTTTTCCAGTACTTGCTACCGTAGTAGTTACTAGGATTGTTTTAGTTATTATCTGATTATTTTTATGTGTCTCTGAACAACAGTAATACAGTTCCTTTTTCACACAAAAAAATGACTAGACATTTATATTTCTTCTGTAAATACAGTCTGTTTATAGCCTAATCCATGTTTCTCCTGGGATATGTAAATAAAAAAGATATTGTCTATGTGTCTGACATATATCTATGTTTACATTAGCCTATTATAGCTATATATAGTAAATATGTGTGTATATAGATATATTTACATATATGTGTATGTATACATATATGTTTGTGTCTCTCTGTGTGTGTGTGTGTGTATATATATATATACATATATATTTATAAAATTTTTTCCCCTCAATTTGCTATGTAACTTCCTAGTCCTAATTCTGATGTTGGCTAAAAAGAGTCATTTTATTTGATTTGGGTTGTATTTTAATATTCATGCTATTAAATCTATTACTTTTTCCCTTAAAATTTCTAGCATTCATATAAAGTTTAGTAAGTTCTCTTTAATGTAAAATTTCTGTAAATACTTTTTATTTTACTAATTGTATTTTCTTTTAATTGGAGGGGGAGGCAGGGAAAGAGAGAGAAAGAGGGAAAGAGAGAGAGAGAGAGAGAGAGATTAAAAATGAAGCATGAGTCCAGATTTATTTTTTTAAATATTTATTATAATACCTAATACCACTTCTTTAGGAATTCCTTTTGTAATCATTGATTTATAAAGCCATCTTTATCATATTTTAAATTCCCATATACATTTAGTTAAATGTCTGTGATTTTCTTTATATTTTTATAATGAGTATTGTATTATTAATAGATCAAAGCTTTTAAAAATAAATTTGTGTATTTTATAGCAAACTTTTAGTGAACTTCTAATTTTTTTCTAATAAAGAATCAACTAAAATTTTATTTCATTTTATTTTAACTTTTATTTTAAGTTCAGGGGTACAAGTGCAGGTTTGTTACATAGGTAAAATTATGTCATGGGCATTTGTTGTGTAGATTATTTCATCACCTAGGTATTAAGCCTACTACCCACTAATTATTTTTCCTGATCTTCTCCCTCCTGCCACCCTCCACCCTCTGAAAGGCCACAGTGTGTATTGTTTCCCTCTATGTGTCCATGTGTTCTCATCATTTAGCTCCCACTTATAAGTGAGAACATGTGGTATTTGTTTTTCTGTTCCTGGGTTAGTTTGCTAAGGATAATGGCCTCCAGCTCCATCCATGTCCCTGCAAAGGACATAATATCTCTTTTTTTTAATAGCTGCATAGTATTCCCAAGGTAAACTTGCATTCTCATTTTCGATATTTGCATCTTATGTTACTTTATCTTTGCCAACATTTAAAGAAAAATATTCAATAATAGTGCTATTAATGGGAAAACTGTCATGTTTTTATATATATATGTATATATATATATTTAGTCTTATTGAGTTCAACTGTATTTAATATTTTCTGTTTTATTTATAGGTGATTAAATAAAATCAATTTTATACAAAGTATCTTAGATAATGAAGTTGACATTATTATTCTATCAGTAATAGTAATTCGGTAGCCAAATTTGAAAGTCAGCTATATGTTCATAAATTGCTAGAATAAAGAAAATGGCCTTTCATTGTGAACTGTAATTAGGATTGTTAGATAAGAGCATACAGATGAGTATATTTGCTATGTTTACTGTTGTGAGAACTTCTGTGCCATACTCAGGAATTTTCCTGAAATTCAAAAATTGGGGGTTACTGCAAATCTCTGTTGTATACCTGAGTCTAGATTTGCTAAAAGAGCAAATTCGTATTAATTATTACATTCATTTAATCATCCATTCATTCACAGAGTAACATGGTATTGTGTTCCCAATTTGTACATTTTGTTGTAACCAAGAATATATTGTATTCTGGGCAGAGTTCAATACCTCCAGGACAGTGCATTGTGGTTTCTTGCTCAAATGCAGTTGTCTCATTCCAACTGGATCAGTTTCACAGCATAGAACAAGTGAGCCCCCAGCTGAATAATAAAATGGTAGGTTTGAAAGTCTTTTTACTGTTTAAAAATCCCATGTTCAAATAAAGCAAAAGCAATTACTTGTATACTTCTGGAATCTGGAAGGAATCTAATGCAGGCTTTCTTATTGCTTTATGTATACATCTTGGTAATTTTGCAAGTATAATTGTACTGCACAACCTGCGCACTCAAATGATCAATCAGATCAAGTAAAAATAGCATTTTAAAATGACAAAGTACATAATTAGTGGCACTGAAGGAAACATAAAGGAGACAGATATGAAAAAAAAAACACTTATCACACATAGTTCTAGCAAAGGTATTTTGAAACAAAGGTACACACATATGAACGCACATAACATGTATTCCAACAGAGACATTTATGATGCAGAATAGGTAGATTTAATAAGATGAATTGAGAGGCAGATCTTACAGATTTGCAAGCACACTATTTTTTCTTCATGGGAAAGAAGCCTGAGGACTTGTCTTACAATCATACTGTTTTAAATCACAAGACTGGCTTGCCACCATTATAATTACCTAGTTTCAATGTTATCCCAATTTACTTTCATATTCCCATGACTTCCCTCCACATCTGAATAAAACCAATCAGTCCATGGCTTTGGAAACTTCCCACAGAACAGTCACCTCTATTCCCATCTTCCCTGTGATAATATGACAAGTTTATCTCTCACTACATCCACTATTATTTTCAGTTCTCATTATTATACCTTTAATTCTATCTTACCCATGTATTTCTACTTCTTTACAATTTCTCTTCCCAGTTACAAACCATTATCTCCTTTGTATTATGATTTTCCCCCTAATCATCTTCTATTATCTCTTATTTTAGTACTTGGCTTTCCCTCTTTGATGTCTTTTGGTTTGAACTTCAGGTAATTTGACCCTTTTTGTTACTTCTTTGACTTATCATAGATCCATTGTCTATTCTCCTTATTTTTTTCCATCTTTCATCTTTTTCTATATATTGAAATTCATACAATGGTATGGTTTAGCTGCAGCCGGCAGGGTGATGAGCTGTGGAGAGCTGTCAGAAGGTGAACAAACAGGCTTTTATGATAAAAGGTCGAAGTCGAGCACACATGAGGTTAAAAAATAAAAAGCTTCTATTATAGGATTTAGGGAATTGAATGTACATGACATGATTCCAAAAAAAGAGGGAAAAATACATTGAGTAGGTAATGACATCATGACAAGAGGAAAGCACTATTTATCTCATCAAAGCTTAGTGAACTTAAATGCTAAATCGCACAAAGCATGTGATTTAAAACTATTTTAAAATAGTTTGTGGGAGATTAGATCAGAAACCCTACATTTGAAGTCTGTATGCATAGGCCAGAAGCACCGGGTGTTGGAAATAGCATCTGACCTGGGGAGCAGGAGGCTTCGCCACTTGTTTAACCTTTTTCTTTTGACTTTTATTTTTTTCCTCTATAAAATGGAGTTAATAGAACAGATTGCCATAGTTATAGATCCTATAGTCATAGGCTTTTGTCATACCTTATGAGTGGCAAGCTCTAGAAGAAAGGTTAAAAGTTTCTATTCATATGTTCTTGAACTTAGGTAGGTTCAACTCCAAATCTGTTGCTGTTTATTACTGTGCTCAACTGTTTCAGGTTCCATATATTTTTAAAAAAATGTACTATACACACTTAAGCATTTAATTCAAACTCGGGAGAGTAAAATAAATTATTTTGAAAAAAAATATGGCAGCTTTTATCAAGAATCCCAACCTATAGTTCTTTTGGCTCAGTAATTCAATGTCTAGAATTATATTCAGAGAAAAAACTCAAAATATAGGCAAAAGGCTTTAATACAAAGATATTAAATGCATTGTTAGCTGCAGCTGACAGGGCATTTTTAAAATGTAAATATCCAATTGTAAGGAAATGGTTAAATAAATTAGCATAAATTCACATGGCTGTCATGAAACATGTTGGAGAATTCTAACATTAAAATAGAAAATTAGGGCCAGGTGCGGTGGCTCACATCTGTAATCCTAGCACTTTGGGAGGCCAAGGCGGGTGGATCACCTGAGGTCAGGAGGAGTTCGAGACCAGCCTGGCCAACATGGTGAAACCCCGTCTCTACTAAAAATACAAAAAATTAGCTGGGCATGGTGGCATGTGCTTGTAGTCCTAGCTACTCAGGAGGCTGAGGCAGGAAAATCACATGAACCCAGGAGGCAGAAGTTGCAGTGAGCCGAGATCGAGCCATTGCACTCCAGCCTGAGCAGCAAGAGCAAGACCTCGTCTCAAAATAAATAAATATATATATAAATAAAATATAAATTTAGATAAAAAGAATGTTATTTTTACATTTTGTAAAATGTTCTTGTAACATAGTGTAATAGGTCTTACTTGTCAAAATACTTAGAAAACAACTGAAAGGTATATATCTAAATATAATGGTGGAATTTTGATCTAAGAATACAAACTTTCAGCTACAATATTAAGTTCTGAAGATCTAATGTACAGGATGGTGGCTGTACTTCACGATAATGTATACTTCAAATTTTCTGAGAGGAGGTCTTTTGTGGTTCTCATCAGACAAAAAATGGTAAGTATGTGATATGACAACTATGTTAATTAGCTTGATTGTGGTAATCATTTCACAATGTATGGGTATATCAAAACATTCACACTATATACCTTAAATATATATAATAAAAAGTATAATTGTTTTAGCAATCTAGATGGGGTTAGGTATTTCTGTTTGGTATTCTCTAAATTTTCTATAACAAGGTTATTGTTTAATGGAGAAGAGTAGCATATGCTCCTTCAGTGCATCTAATATAGCTTGTTAGGAAATTCCTTGCATTCTTTTTACATAGGAGGATTATATTTCTGAGGAAGAAACCCAGATGATGAATATCCTAGAGCAGTAGCTATAACCCACAAACTAAACCAAACTCAATCAAATTCCCCAAATAGGCATATTTCTCTTATCTAAGGGACTATACTTAGTGCCCTAAATTTGATATTTTATCACTCGTTGCCTATTATATTTCATAAGAAATGTTAAATTAATTGCTTTTATTTATCTGGAATTGGATTTGCCTAATTATGACTCTACTTAGAATCTAGTACTTGGCAGCCAGGGCTTTTCTCTAGCTAGCATTTTTTCCTTATTTCTCATCAGATTTTACTGTCCCCATTTCTCAGCCAAGGCACATTGCTTATTTTCTGAAGCATTTTTTGTGGACAGAGTGCCGTCTTTCTTGAACCTGTTACCTCTCTAGGTTAAAGAATTCTGGATGGTTTGTATATTAGCTTGTAATATATTAGTTTGTAATATATTTTCCTGAAAAACAAATCATTAAATGCAGTGATATAGAGAAAAACTACTTGGAAGATGTGGAGGGAGAAGAAAGCTTATGTTACTATTATTGCAAGAGACATGGAACATTGAAAATGAAAATTGAGAGATTTTTTGGTTCCTATTTGCTACTAATCAAAAGTTGTGGTTACCTTGGCAACTCTCTAAGCAAGTGATCATCTAGGTAGGAACAGAGCCCTTATTTTACTCTGTTGCACTCTGCCATGGAGCCAGGGAAAATTAAATTATGTTAAGTCTAGATGACATTCTCCATGCCTTTGGTAGATGGCTTTAGAATAACATAATTTCCTCTTTCACATCGTTTTCTCAAGTAATATTTTTTTCCTCTTTTTATTTTCTTAAATGATGTAACAACTCAAAAAACGTAACCACATAAGAAACATTAGAGGATTTCATAAAAGCTGAGTAAAAAGCGTAAACTGATTGAGATGCTATGAGAAACATTTCAAACTCTTCTCCAAAATCAAAATTGGGTTCACTGTATTTAAAAATGCCTAGGGGGATTTTACTCATTATTATTATTATTATTTTCAGCTCACTGACTTCTAGGAATGAGGAAATGCATGGAATGGTGGAACTGGCTGGGGTTTTAAGATCACCCTACTATGAAACTGAATATTCTGCAGAATTGAGAGATGTTGGCCAAAGCTCTATGCCTTGCCTCATGAGTAAAATGAAATGAAGGTGCTTTCAGGTGGCGTTGAGAAACTTGCTATTCAAAATGTGATCTTCAAGTGCGGTCCAATGGCACCAGCATTATATGTCAGTTTATTGAGAAAAGCTTCCAATGCAGAGGGCAGCTTTAACTCAACTCAAGTTGTCTCACATTTCCCAGATGTAATAATCTGCATTGTAACAACGTTCCTGGGTGATGCACATTATAACCTGAAACACAGTGGTGGAGATCCTTGTATCTTATCTTGGCTCATCACAGGTGCTCAAAAACTGATCATCACTGTTCTCCATCCACTTAACACACAGGACTTTATCTTTGCTTTAAACACTGATGAGCCCTATTTTGAAGGCTGCATTAAAAACCTAAGCAGCTGTCATTCAACTTCTTTTGACATTGTGGGTTTCTGTTCTCTGCAGTTGAACACTTTAGCATCAAACCCAAAATGTGCTAAGTAAAAGTATATGCATCATGATTTAATTTAAATATTCAGGTTTTGGAGGTTTTTATAACATATTTCAATATGTTATATTGGTAGGCACTAAGAGAAAATGTTTATGCTAAAGTCACAAATAATTGAGAAGTAGTTTAATAAATGAGATTTTTTGGATAAATTCCAGAGAGAAAAATCTGTATAATATTTGAGGGTTTTGGGGTCACATATCAATTCTGCCTTTGACTACCTCTAATCAGTTACTTGCTACCATCTATAAAAATGTAATAGTAACAATATGACCTACCTAATTCAGGTCAGTGAGAAGAGTGTTTCATCTTCCCCTCTGTTACTGTGTTTAGAAATAACTTAGTTTTAGATGGACATTTGTCTGCATGGACTCATATACAAATACACAAAAATTCATTCACTACATAAAATTATCTATAATCTATCATTTATTACCTCTCATTACAAGGATTAGAAAAAAGTTTGAATTATTGAAAACATAAATTTAGTTATATTATTTTTAAATGTATATATATATATATATATATATATATATATATATATATAGTTTCAAATATATCATTAAAGTGTTCCTGACTAGAGATCTTCAGGGACCTGTTTTAATGAAAACTGAATATGATTCTGTAATTAGCAATTGGCCACATAAAAATTTTATTTTTTGGGAATAGTTTAAATATGCTTTCTGTAAAGCTTGCCTCACGTTAGTGATAAGAGGATTTTTTTTTTCTCATTGGATTAATGCTGGTGACAATCTATTATTTCTCTCTTCTACTTCCCTGTTGTGAGCAGAGGTGTCATCCACACTAAAAGATGTTGGTAGATGTTGAAGTATCCATAAAAACAAGATAAACATATATCAAAGTAGCACTCACCTTAGAAATCTTTTTTTTTCCTTTAACCTATCCAGTAACTGAGAAAAGTCTGAAGTGCATAATTCAATCCTCCTAAAATTCTCTCACATTCCAAATGAGTACAAATTTATTAACCTGTAAGTTAGAATGGTTGGTAGTCATTTTCTTCACCAATAAATGATGATTATGTATTGTATAGTATAGACCCTTAAGCGTTTATTTTTCTTGGCAAAAATCCTGCATTGAGTCAGGTGGTATGGTTTGTGGTTCTTATACGAAGTCCTGTGAACTTGACTAGGGTATTTAGCCTCTTTCAGCCCGTTTTTTAGTAAAGCAGAGACTCTGTCTTACTCACTTTTGCACCTCAGTGGCTAGAAGGGTAACTATCCTAAATATTTGTTGGATGAACAAAACTATAAAATGCTGTGTGTGCACTTCTTCACAGTACAGCAGAACTTCTCAACTGGAGTTGACCCGTCACACTTACAGCCCCAGTTGTTTGTTTATAGGCCTGCTATAATACTGCTCCCCTCAGCCCTGGGGACAGCTGACAGGGCCTAGGGTGGCTAGAGCTCTGGCGGCAATCTCTTCCCCAGCTGTTAGCTAGTTTTTACATTAGCTCAATAGCTACACTAATGAAGTATTCTCGTTTTCTATGTGTGCTATGACATGAATAAAGTTGGAAAGCCCTTCTTTAGAGGAAGAGTGATAAACACAAAATGTCCATAGAAAGTAGGCAGGTAATTTGAGAGAAGCAAGCCTGGTGTTAAGTGCCTGCTAGCTGATGGCTTTAGCCTATCGATAGACATGAAAGCATTACATTAAACTGAAATTGGTTGTAGAAACTTAAGTATGGAAGGCATGAAACATGAAAGTGTAGTATAGAAAACAAACACCATGGAATCATAATATATGACACTTTTTATTTCAATTGTGTAAATATTGGCCTCTGAAACATGTAGAATTAGAGGGCCATACTTTTGCTTATTGAGCTTATCTCCTGATCCTTCACCCTTTTTGGTCTTCATCTTTTTGCCATCCCTTTTTTATTACCAATTAGATTTAATCTCTCTTGCTATTTCAAGTGTACAGATATAAATCCACACACAGCTTTAAGTTACAACTTTGACTTTGTGGCTTTTATTTCCTGATACCCACAACTCCTTTTCTGCTATCTTTTATTTACAGGCCTATATAGTACCAGGAATTATACTAAAGTCTAGAGAAAAAGTGATCAATATGCTATGTTCTGTGTCTTGATAAGCAGGAGACCATACAATAAACCTTGAATTAAAATTATAACAAACTTTGACATAGCACTAACTGGGTATGAGGAATTATCCTAAGCAATTTTTCATTTATTATCTTATTTCATTCACATGAAAAACATGTTGAGACCTTATGTGCTAACCTACATTTGTCAAGTTCTACCATAGGGATGCTGGACTTACAAGAGAGTAAATTCCAGGATGCTGGGCAGTCTTGATAAATTCCCATTATGTGTTTTTACTTCACACACCTAGCCACCCTCCTCTCTTGTCTCTCCTTCACTCTTTCTCTACAAATCCACAGCTACTTCACAGGCACAATATACACATTTTTAAGGGTTTCTTGTGGTTCAGATAGGGCATAGTTCCCATTCCAAAGATGTCAAAAAATCTCAAGATATACCACTATGAATGTGCATTTGTGTGTATACACAAATAAACTGTAACTTACTAAGAGCTATCTATGAACCATGCGTTCTGCCTTGGGTATCTTCACTTCTCACACCAGCCCTTCAAGGTAAGAATTATAATCTGCATTTCAAAAATGATATTAAGAGAAAACAATTTGTCCAAGATCACATAGCCAGTGAATGTCAAAACTTAGATTCATACTCATATGTGTTTCACTTTAAAATCTACATTTTTCATCATCGCCTCTCCTTTACTTACAGTAATTTAGTCCGACTATTCATCTGATGCTCATAACCCATGTGCAACTTCCCTGGCAAATGGTCAAAGAGTTAATGCCTTCGAAGCAAAAGTGACAAAGCTCCTGTTTAATTAAAATGAAACAGATACTGTGGACTGCTCTAAGCTTTGAAAGTTAAAGTCTCATTAGGTTGAAATCTTTTTAAAAATAAAACCTTTCCTCCAGTGAAGATGGCTCAGATTCTGTCCCTTGAACTATGTAGAATTTGCTTGCTTGCTTTTTTAAAAACAAAACAAAACAAAACAAAACAATCTTTTTGTCTTCCCCCAAGCTTTCTCTTTTCCAAAAAAGCTGCCCTTGGTTCTTCATCTGTTTTTCACGGTGCAGTTTCAATTCTCATCCCCATGCCTGTTTTCTTTCTTAACATGCCTGAAATGAATATATCATATCCTGTGTGGTCTGCTCAGCCAGGTCTCCATTCTCTTTTTCTGGGTAACAGGTTCTGCTCCACCCTACATTCTACATAGCCACTGGCCACAAGACTGATCACATGACCAAATCTTAGCCAACAACATTGTTCCATCTCCCTGACAATAGTGATTGGGCCAAAGGTTTTTAAGTGACTACAGCATGGCCAATCAGAGCTCTTCTCAGGAACTTCTATCTAAATATTAGGTGAAAGGAAGTTTACTCTTTCAGCTGAAATGGCTAAGCCACAACATTTTCGTGGTCGTGCTTTCTCTCACTAGTGAAGGCCTATATCAAATAAGAAAGAATAAGGCCAACATACAAAGAGAAGCAGTGATAAACAGAAATGAGAGACTGAAAACAAACAGAAACTGAATGGCTCTAAAATCCTGGTTCCCATTCTTAAAACTCAGGAATAAGCAATTTTTTTTTTCAGGAAGGTAGATTATCTGAGAACTCTTCTTAGCAGTGTGAGCCAAAAAAATACCTTTGTTGTACGTGAAGTTTCTGTCGTTAACAAAGGAAAGAATCCTGATAGATGAATCTCACATTAAGGCGTGATGACTGGGAAATGAAAATACCATAGGGCAAGCATGCCACCTCCCTCCAGGTACTTTTATTCTACAGTGTGACAAAACATCTTTTAATTTTTTAATAGCCATGTCAGCACTACTGACTCTTATTGAGTTTAACATATAAAATCACCATGAATTTCATATTTAATCTAACATACTAATAAGATTAGATTGAGAGTCTAATTCTGTAATTCAGCTTTTTTCTGCAGCTGCATGTAATTTGCAAATTAAAGCTTCCTGTCTATAGCTTTGTGACCTTGAGCAAATCTCTAAATGTCTTTAATGTAAAATTTGAACAATGTCTGTCTTATGGGTAACTGTGAGAATAAGATTTATGTCAAGCAATGTGCTTAATGCCTAGTATATAGCAGATGCTCAAAAGTAGTAGTGGTAATTTTTAAAAAGAAAGGAGCTAAAGGAAGCTGTCTTTGGAAAAGAGTAAAAAACTGTGCTATAAGATTTAATCAGTTAATTAATTAGAATCATGAATATGGTTGTTTAGGTGCTTGCGGATATACTTCCCTACTTGTCATTCAGGTTACCTTCCCATGAATATGGTTGTTACGTGCTTGTGGATATACTTCCCTACTTGTCATTCAGGTTACCTTCCTTTTGTGACTGTGACAAATACCTGGCTAAATCCAGATGGATGTAATCTACCTTTTTCAAATTCTCGTTCAAGGGAGAATGATGTCGGTCTGACCTGACTCATTCTTCTTAAACTCATTGTGCTGATTTCTGCTGCCATTTCCAAATGCTCATAAACTGTTTCTTTAATAGTCTGTTATTCAATTGTGCTTAACATTTATTTCAAGCTTGTAAATCACAAGTCATAAAGTTTGTATATGGCTAATTATAATCCTTTTTAAAAAGAACCACGGCTATATCTATAGCCTTGTGGCACCAAACCCATTTTATGATGTTTCCAGACAACTGAAAACAGAATAGCAGTTTTAAACACAAGTCTTTTGTACCCTGAAATGTCACCTCATTGAACTCTCCTGGGCACTTTTCTATAATTCATCCGACTACCCCTAATGGGAAGTTGTTTTTATTGATAATGTTCATTATACTTCCTAGTCCTAAAATCATTCTAACACCTACAAATTAGATATATACATACATAAATATATATGTAAATATATACAATGTTATAAGTTAATAAGATATAAAATATATCACATAGTACTAACATTTTAAGTTTCTTTTATTACTCATGCTCTGAAAATTGATGTACATGCATCTGAGGGTATAAATGTTATTTGCTGTTATCTCCCAATTGGTTTCATGTGTGAATCACTGGGAACCACCTACACTTCAGTCTCATATCAGGCCTTTAGCTCTCCCTAATAGCAATCAGTCTCATAGGCCTGTGTCTGGTTTTTTTTTTCTTTCCCTTCCACACTGAATTTAATAATTTGTGCCAGATAGAGTTTAAACAAATTAATTCTGTCCTGCTCTTATGCAAATCACTCTGACTTAGCTTGTTGATGCTTTACCTTACAGGCATTTAAATTCATACAAGATAAGACATAGTTAATTATTATAAATAGTTATTTTCATTCAACACAATATTTATTCATATTCCTTGGTAGTTCCTAATTTATTAGTCTTCCTTATGAACTATTGTTTTCAAACTTCTTTGGGCTTTTCCTTGTTGAATCACAAAATTCTGCCGTATGTAGCTTGAACTCAATAAGCCTTATTAAATTAGAGGGAAAAACACATTGCCAAACTGTCTCTATCAAGGATAGGTGCTTCAGATATATATATATATACATATATATATATTTATATATAATATATATATATAAATATATATATATATAAATCTAAGATTTAATTGTTCAGGAAACTTTAGTTAAACATACATTTGAAAGCTACTTGGGGAAAAATAAAATCATCACCCAAGAAAGCCAATTTTTAAAATTATAAAAAGAATTATGATGACTTTTTCCTGATATTAGACTGTATGGTTTTCCCCTGCCCTCTCAGGTGACCCACAGTTCAGGATGATTGCAGTTGCCCCTCATTATTGTCCTCTTTGTGTCTTATACTTAGCCTCTGTGCTTGCTCATCTCCATTACCCCTCCCCAACCCAGCTTAGAGGTGGGTGCAGATGAAATGCTACTCATTGTCATTGTTTGGAGGTCTGGAATATATCCATGCTCTTTTTTGTTTAGTTTTAATATAGTTTAACCAAAGCATCAAATACAACACACAGAGTATCAACCTGTAGAATTTGCCTACAAGTTAAGTAGAGAAGAGAGAAAGAGAAAGAAAAAGAGATATGTCATCTAGGTCTATTTTTTTTCCTTTTTTGAGTGAAAGTGAATAAAAATACTAGGAAAGATGGTATTTAATTTTTACCTCTTTTCCCCCAAATAGTCTTTTCTGAATTCAGTTTTCTCTCCTAAAGTTGAATCCTTTTTTTCTTACCATTAGTAGTAAACAAATACTCTGGGTTCCCTCACAACTCTTAACCCATTTTCTGGTTATAGCATCCTGATATTCCTTTGGGAAAGTACCACTCATCCATTCTCTCAGTCTGTAGGATTCAGATGTACCTTGGACAGAGCAACAGCTTCCGTCTGGCCATGGAGAGTAGTATAAGAATGAATCAAACTCCACAGCTTCTGCAAAGCAAAAGAAACAGTCATTAGAGTGAATCGGCAACCAACAGAATGGGAAAAAATTTTTGCAGTCTACCCATCTGACAAAGGGCTAATATCCAGAATCTACAAAGAACTGAAACAGATTTACAAGAAAAAAACAAACAAGCCCATTCAAAAGTGGGCGAAGGATATGAACAGACACTTTACAAAAGAAGACATAC
>PVKV010021811.1:12500-36767 GCA_004027835.1 Alouatta palliata | reverse complement strand
GGTGGCTCACGCCTGTAATCCCAGCACTTTGGGAGGCCGAGGCGGGTGGATCACGAGGTCAAGAGATCGAGACCATCCTGGTCAACATGGTGAAACCCCGTCTCTACTAAAAATACAAAAATTAGCTGGGCGTGGTGGCGCGCACCTGTAGTCCCAGCTACTCGGGAGGCTGAGGCAGGAGAATTGCTTGAACCCAGGAGGCGGAGGTTGCCGTGAGCCGAGATCGCGCCATTGCACTCCAGCCTGGGTAACAAGAGCGAAACTCCGTCTCAAAAAAAAAAAAAAAAAACCCAACCTCTCAAAAAGTTAAACACTGAGTTACCATATGATCCAGCAATTCCACTCCTAGGTACTCAAACACTCCAATATGGATGAAACTTAAAACCACTAGGGGAGGCGAAAGGGAGTCACAAAAGACTATACACATTGGCTAATTCTCTATTTATGAAACTTCCAGAGAAGGTAAGGCTACAGGAGCAGAGAGCAGACTAATGGTTGCCTGGGGCTGGAGGAAGGGTGGGGCGGTGGGAATTGTTGGGGGGGAAATGGGGAATGATTGCTAATGGGTATGGGGTTTCTTTTGAGTTGATGAAAACGTTCTAAAATTGATTGTGGCTGCAGGACTGTGAATATACTGAAAACCACTGAATTGTACATTTTAAATGAGCAGATTGTAAAGTATGTCAATTATATCTCAAGAAAGCCAAACTTTAAAAAAAAAAAAAGTCGGATGTGGTGGTTCATGTCTGTAATCCCAGCACCTTGGGAGGCTGAGGTGGGAGAGGATCGCTTGAGCCCAGGAGTTTGAGACCAGCCTGGGAAACAATGAGACCCTATCTCTACAATAAAATACAAAAAAATAGCTGGGTGTACTGGTGTGTGCCTGTAGTCCCAGTTACTCAGGAAGTTGAGGTGGGAGTATCACTTGAGCCCAGGAGGTGGAGGTTGCAGAGAGCTGAAATTGTGCCATAACACTCCAGCCTGGGCAACAGAGCAAGACCCTGTCTCCAAAAAAGAAAGAAAAAGAAAAAGGACACGTGTACATGCATGAAAACTTCCCTGAAAAATCCATAGGAACTGTACAGCACGTGGATAGGCAGTTGTGGAGCTGGAGGAAACTTTTAATTTTTAATTAAAAAAAATTTTTTGAGATGGTATTTTGCTCTGTCGCCCAGGCTGGAGTGCAGTGGCATGATCTTGGCTCATTGCAACCTCTGCCTCCCAGATTCAAGTGATCTCCTGCCTCAGCCTCTCAAGTAGCTGGGACTATAGGTGCCCACCACCATGGCTGCCTGTAGAGGTAGGGTTTCACCATGTTGGCCAGGCTGGTCTTGAACTCCTGACCTCAAGTGAACCGCCTGCCCTGGCTTCCCAAAGTGCTGGGATTACAGGCGTGAGCCACTGAGCCTGGACAGCTTTTAAAAACTTTGTACATTTCTATACTGCTTTAACATTTTTACGAAGCTGGATTGCTTTAGACACAAAATAGTAAGTAAATTAGTTAAGAATTTTTTTACATCAAACCGTAATTCCGGCCGGGCATGGTGGCTCACACCTGTAATCCAAACACTTTGGAGGCCAAGATCACCTGAGGTCGGGGGTTCAAGACCAGCCTGACCGACATGATGAAACCCCGTCTAAAAAAAAAACCGTAATTCCAATTATTTTCGGCAGTGCTGTCCATCAGGCAGATGGTCTTCTAGAGCCAAGGCTTTGGTACTTTGGCTACTGAAGCAGGAAATATATTTATATCCTAACCCAGTACACACCTATAAAATGGAAAGTATAATTTCAAGAAATTGTACTTAAACTTACTTTGTATAATGTACTCTTGTTATTTTTTTTTTTATTTTCGGAGACAGGCCACCCCAACTGGAGTGCAGTGGTGCGATCACAGCTCACTGCAGCCTCCAACAGCTGGGTTAAGGCGATCCTCCCACCTCACCCTCCTGAGCAGCCCAGGCCACCATGCCCAGCTAATATTTTTTATTTTTGTAGAGACAGAGTCTCACTGTGTTGGCAGGCTGGTTTTGAACTTCCAGCCTCAAATAATCCTCCCACCTTGGCCTCCCAAAGCACTGGGATTACAGGCATGAGCCACCATGCCTGGCTCACTCTTGCTATTTTCTATTCTACTTAGGACTTTTGTTTTTCTTTCTGTTTAATCTTTTTCCTTAACACACCACCTACACATTGATTTCTATACTCACAGTCTGAAAATTGCTGTCAACTGTTGAGTTTGTTTCTTATCCTCTAGGCAAGAGACAGTCACAGGCCTGGATCTAATGCCAGAGCCACCTGATCCTGCTTGTCACCAAAATCTTCCTTGAGCCCTGGGCTGGCTTCTCCGCACTGTCAACCACTCCCAGCCCCAGCTCCTACTCTGCCCTGATCCGCCCTTGGCCAGAATCCCTGCTGATCAACACGGTGTGGTGCCAGGAGCTGCCAGCAGGCCCAGCCAAATTGGCAGCCACTGGGGGCCAGGATGGTGCCAGGAGAGAGGCCAGAACCACAGCCGCAACCTGCAGACCTCCAGGCAGTGTAGTTAGTTCAGTAGTTAAAGGCTCAGATTCAGGGCCAGGCACGATGGCTCATACCTGTAATCTCAGCACTTTGGGAGGCCAAGGCGGGTGGATTGCTTGAGCTCAGGAGTTCCAGACCAGCCTGGGCAACATGGCGAAATCCTGTCTCTACAGAAAAATACAAAAATTAGCCAGGCATGATGGCGTGTGCCTGTAGTCTTAGCTACTCAGGAGGCTGAGATGGGAGGATCACTTGAGCCTGGGAGGCAGAGGCTGCAGTAAACTGAGATCATCCCACTGTATACCACTTTTGTTTATCTCAAATAAACAAAAAACCAAAAAACACGCTCAGATTCAGGATCTGGGATGCTAGGGAGCAAATCCTGGCTCCTTACCCAATTAATTCACCTAGCCAACTCCCTCATCTTGCAGTGTGAGGAGCCCAGCCTCGGCCATGTCCCACTACAGATCTGACGTTCTCCTCAGCCCTGGGAAACGGAGACAAGCAACTGTGACCCTGCCTGGCACAGCGCCTCGTACACACCAGGCACTTGATATGCATTCCAGAGCTAAGCAAGTGTCATCTGTTTTATGGCTTTTGAGTTGTCATAAATTTGCTCCGAAGGCAGCTGTGGCAAACTATCCCCCTATAGCTGTTCACTCTTTTCTTCCGTAATAACAGAACCACTGGGTTTTGGCTAAGCTCGTCACATAGCCACTCAGGATACATTTCCCAGAGTCCTTTGCAGATAGGTGTGACCATGTGACCAAATTTTAGCCAGTGGGATATAAGAAGGACTGTGTGTAACTATAGGGAATGGTTCTTAAAGGGAATGTGCCCCTTGGCTCTCCTTCCTTCCTGCTGGCTGAAAGGCATATGTGATGGCCGGAGCTCAAGCAGCTACCTTAGACCATGTGGTGGATGGCCATGTGCTGAGGCTGGAAGAAATACAAGACAGAGAACCTGGGTTTCTTATACCATGGGACCACATAACAGTCCTGGATTCACAATCTTCATACTTTGATACCTAAACTTGTATAATCTACTGTAATTTTCTTTTTTCCTTTCTACTTGCTAATTTTATTTGGTACAGTAGTTCCTTCTCTCCTATATCATAAAAAGTCATATCATCTTTTTCGTAAAGTTTTATTTTTCGAGAAAGGGTCTTGTTCTGCTGCCCAGGCTGGAGTATAACGATGCAATCATAGCTCATTGCAGCCTTGATCTCTGGGCTCAAGTGATTCTCCTACCTCAGCCACCTGAGTAGATGGGACTACAGGTATGTGCCACTATGCCCACCTAATTTGTTTATCTTTGTAGAGACAGGGTTTCACTATGTTGCCCAGGCTAGTCTCAAACTCCTGGCCGCAAGCAGTCCTCCCACCTTGGCCTCCTAAAGTGTTGGCATGACAGGCGTGAGCCACTGCACCTGGCCGAAAGGTCACATCCTTTATGATAAGTGGGTGCCTGGGCAGGGTCAACCTGGGAAAACTGTGGCCTCAATCTAGAGTCCTAACTTGGCAGAGACTCTTATATTTGTACATGAAGACTGGGTACCTGGAGGATGTTGGATTTCCTCAGACAAGGAACCTTCCTTAGCCCCTAAGTCAGTTCCAAGAGGCCTGTTCCAACACCAGGCAAGGCACCCAGCCTCCTAGGGATCTCTGTCTAACCTGGGCTTCCCTTGGCCCAAAGAAAGATCTGCTCCTGTGATAAGAACAGGACTCCAGCTCCAAGACATCAGGATTTTCTTGAAAGTTTCTTCTGCCTTACTCAGGCATCCACATCTTCTCCTTCCAGTCCCTATTTCTTTTCTTTTCTTTCTTTCTTTCTTTTTTTTTTTTTTTTGAACTCCTGCCCTCAGTGATCCACCCTCCTTGGCCTCCCAAAGTGCTGAGGATTAAAAGAATGAGCCACTGTGCCCAGCCTCCAATCCCTATTTCTATGGAAAGGTGGCAGAGTGAGTCACAAAGACCCAAGTTCAAGCCCCATCTCTGCCACTGACTGGCTGTGTGACTTCACTTCTTGAGCCTCAGTGGGGATGCATAATTGTACTCACCCCACGAACTCAACAGCTATTATTATCATCATTTTTATTATCATCAATAAAGGGGACTGAGCCTTGGGTCCCAGCCAGACTTGTGACCTGGACGTCTGGCTCATAGCAAAGTCAAGCTTCTTCAGGGGTCCTCAGGGAATAGATTATTTTAGGCTCTGGTCATGGAAACCACTGTCTCACTGAATCTTGATCTGGCAGTTATAGGGGCAGGAAACTATGCTTGCAATGCTCAGGTCAAGGCCTGAGGGTCAAGCCACAGTGGTCACTGGCCCCACTCCGGGCTCACCCTCACCCCCAGGAGCTGCCTTCCTACCGTAGAAAGGGGGTGGAATCTTCCCACCACCACACCTAGGAACCAGCATCCCAGAGCCAAAATGGTACACCCCAAGCTGGTCAATGCACGCACTAGTATATGCCCAGCACAGCACAACCCACATATTCCTGACTACAACCACAGTGGACACAGGTGACTCATCAGTCACATGGAATGGACTCACACACCAGCTTCTGTATAAGGATCTGCCTCTGCCCCACCCTCAAGGCATGTGTTGCTGTCACGTGATCCACGCCTAAACCAATCATAGCACTGGGGTGCCTGGCCACAGAGATTGGCTCAGAGGTGGTCATGTGACTGGAGTCAACCTATTCTAGCCCGTTGTAGCAAGCCTGGGGCTTTCTGCTTGAGTGACTGGAAGAGGTGCTCAGTGTTTTCATGCTGAATGTGATCTTCAGACGGGCTGAAGCCACCACAGAACAAAGCTCATGTGTGGTGGAGGGCAGAACCCGAGAAAGAGAAAAATGAAGAATGATCATGTAATTTGAAACCTGGAATCCAGATATTCCCAAAACCAAACTACCAAGCCCTCACAGATTTCTGAATCATATGATACAATAAACCCCGCCTTTTGGGGGGCAGTAGGGGAAAGGGCTATTTAGCTAGCTACAGATAGGTTTTCTGTCACATACAATATGAAAAGCCCCAAACTAGCCAGGCGCAGTGGCTCACACCTGTAATCTCAACACTTTGCAAGGCCGAGGCGGGCGGGTCACCTAAGGTCGGCAATTTGAGATCAGCCTGGCCAACATGGTGAAACCCTGTCTCTACTAAAAATACAAAAATTAGCAGGGCGTGGTGGTGCGTGCCTGTAATCCCAGCTACTCGGGAAGCTCAGGCAGGAGAATTGTTTGAACCTGGGAGGCAGAGGTTGCAGTGAGCCGAGATCATGCCACTGCATTCCAGCCTGGGTGACAGAGTGAGACTCCATCCAAATTCAGCCGGGCTTGGGCCATGATATATTATTTATGTATAATTTCTAAAATATTTGTAAACACCTTTTTCTTACTAGGGCCACTGTATATGATCACGTAGGTAGGGTACTGCTCAACTCTAGTGAACAACCTTTGCAACTGTGCATGGGCAGCCCTACTTCCCACCCCTAGGGGCAGCCACTTCCAGCTCTTCTCAGTATTACCCTTGGTGTATATATATCACTAAATAATATGCTTCTTGATTATTTCTTTCTTTCTTTTTTTTTTTTTTTTTTTGAGACAGGGTTTCACTCTGTTATCCAGGCTGGAGTGCAGTGGCAGAATCTTGGCTCACCACAACCTCTGTTTCCCAGACTCAAGTGATCCTCCCACATGATCTGCCAGAGGAGCTGGGATCACAGGCTAATTTTTGAATATTTTTGTAAAGTTTTGTAGAGATGGGGTTTCACCATGTTGCCCAGCTGGTCTCCAACTCCTGGACTCAAGTGATCCACCCACGTCAGCCTCCCAAAGTGCTAGGATTACAGGGGTGACCCTATTATTTCTTAATTTATTTATTTTGATCCTATCTTCTGATTTCCTGGAGTGATAAATGAGACTTAACTCTACTTCCCCTTACTACTTCCCTTCCCAACCTATTTCTACACTGGTAGGTTCCTTTGTTTATTTTTTACGGATGGGGTCTTGCTGTGTTGCCTAGGCTGGTCTTGAGGCCCTGGTCTCAAGTGATCCTCCTGCCTCAACCTCCCAAAGTGTTGATATTACAGGCATGAGTCACAGTGCCCAGCCTTCTGGTTCCTTTAGATACCATGCCAAGAACGCTGTCTTACTCCACCAACTCAAGAAGCTGAAATTTCTCACAGTTTAGCACAAATTCAGAGCAGGGAAGGTGTGGCTTTTGTGCTGTGAATGAGTGATAAGAAAGCAGAAAAGCTTCTTATTTGCTTACCAACCTCAAAAGCTTATCAACCTCAAAAAGGCATAATTTTTACGGAAATAAGAAAGACAAATAATACATGTAAAAGGCTGACTGCACACCAGGTGCTACACTTAGCACTTGACGGGAACTCTCCTTTGACAATGACAGGAGCTGCCAGGTCCAGAAGTGACAGTCTACCTCTGAAAAGGCCAACTTAAGGGAGGGGAACTGCACAGAGCTAGGCACCTGGCTTGTTCTGAAGGTATTTTAAACCCTAGCTGCAGTCCCCACTTTCCTTTAAACAAGAAACAAAAACCAAAGCGCCCAATACGGTGGCTAACAGCTTGTGCTCTACAGCCACATGGCCAGGGTTTGAATCCCAGGCCCCACCATCAGGAGCTGGGACCCCATCCTAGATCATAGACTTCGTCAGACAGGCCGTGACATCTTAAGGTCTGCATTGCTGTCTCCACCCCTCTCCCTATACCTTGTACTGCTTTCAGTGCACAGGTGCTCAACATGAGCTCAAACACCTTGCTGTTTAGTGTTTTTTTGTTGTTGTTTTATTTTGAGACGGAGTCTTGCTCTGTCACCCAGGCTGAAGTGCAATGGTGTGATCTTGGCTCACTGCAACCTCCTCTGCCTCTCAGGATCAAGCAATTATCCTGCCTCGGCCTCCCACGTAGCTGGGATTACAGGCATCTACTGCCACGCCTGGCTAAATTTTGTATTTGTAGTAAAGACGGGGTTTCACCATGTTGGTCAGGCTGGTCTTGAACTCCTGACCTCAAGTGATCCGCCCACCTCAGCCTCCCAAAGTGCTGGGATTATAGGCGTGAGCCACCGCACCTGGTTCTCAGTGTTTATTTACTGAGGTGCAGCATTAGGAGTGATTAAGTCAAGCATCAAGCTAAGATTTCATATCAGTCTTATTAATGTCTGCACCCCTAGCATATAGTGCGTGCTTATAAACATTTATTTAAGCTATTGAGAGAAATAGTACACTTTACAGCAGAATAAAAGGACCAATTTACAGAGTCCAGCCTATCCGTCCCTTCCTCCCTGCCATCTCAGCTTCCCAACTTTCCAAGTCCAAGAATCAATCTCCATATACCACAAAGTTCTCCTCACCTCCTCCTTGCCCTTGTGTCTACCTGCAGGTGCCTCTGAGGCAGGAGAATAGGGTCTGGAGGCAGGGAACCTAAGGTTGATTCAGGCTGACTTCCTAGAACTAAATCAAAAGGAAAACCCCAACTTCCCATGCCCATGTAACAAAAGGACCAGAGGCTACTCCCTCTGCAAGCCCCCACTTTTCTGCGTGGCAGATAAAAAACTGAAAGTACCTCTGATTGGTCCCTCCCCACAACTCATCAGGCTGGTCACTGACCAAGTCTTCATTTGCATAGGGGTCTTCATTTGTAACTTCACTTCAGCCTGACTGGTTACTTTCCACAACCAATCAGATATTTGCATAGCGTGTAACCGTGTAACTTCACTTCAGCCTCTGATTGGTCACTTTCTGCAACCTATCAGACTGATCCCAGCCATTTACATAGGGCGTACATCAAGTGACCAATGGGAAACCTGTAAAGGGTGTGTAAATCCCAGGCAATTCTGTAAGCCACTTGCTCAAGCCCACTCCCACCCTGTGGAGTGTACTTTTGTTTTCTGTAAATATTTGCTTTCATTGCTTTATTCTTTCCTTGTTCATGTGTTTTGTACAATTCTTTGCTCAAAACACCAAGAACCTGGACACCCTCCATCAGTAACACCTCTGCCTGGAATCCCTTTCCCACTCACTGGCAAAACCCTTTAATCTCTTCAAGACCAGTTCAAATTCTGACCTCTTCCAGAAAGCCTTCCTTGTTTATTTCTTTTGGGTTTGTTTGTTGTTGTTATTGTCTTTTAGAGAGAGTCTGGCTCTATTGGTCAGGCTGGAGTGCAGTGGTGTAATCATAGCTCACTGCAGCCTCCAACTCCTGGGCTCAAACAATCCTCCCACCTCAGCCTCCCGAGTACCTGGGACTACAGGTGCATACCACCACATCTGACTAATTATGCTATTTCTGTAGAGATGGGAGTCTCCCTATAATGCTCAGGCTGGTCTATTTTATTTTTTTCTTTATCTTTCTTTCTTTTTTTTTTGAAACAGGGTCTCATTCTGTCACCCAGGCTGGAGTACAATGGCACGATCATGGCTCACTGGAGCCTCAGTCTCCCAAGTTCAAGTGATCCTCTTGCCTCTGAACTCCTGGCCTCAAGTGATCCTCTTGCTTTGACCTCCCAAAGTTGATTACATGCATGAGCTACTACACCTGGCCTCCAGAAAGCCTTCCTTGGATAGTTCCCTCCTCTGTAAACAGGGGACAGCTAACAGTACCCCTTGCAGGGATTGTTCTGAGGATACAATGAGATTAGGCACACGATGTATGGCATAGACTTGACTCTCAAAAGTACTAGCTGCTATTATGCCCCAATAATCCCCCAGTCCCTGACTCCCTAATTCACTTCAATCCCTACAAGCCCTCCATAAGCAATGAAATGTCATTGTACCCTGAGGCCAAACTGTCTATGTGGCAGGCAGAAAAATGGCCCCCCTTAAGATGTCTACATCCTAATCCCTGGAACATGTATGTTACCTTATATGGCAAAAGGCACTTTGCAGATGTGATTAAGGATTGTAAGATGGGGAGACAGTCGTGGATCATCCTGTGAGCCCAGTGTAATCACAGGATCCTTATAAAAAGGAGGTAGAAGGGTCAGAGTGAGAGGAGGAGATGTGACCAAAGACAAAGAGAAAGATGTGAAGATGCCACGCTGCTGGCTTTGAAGATGGAGAGAGGGGCCAGGAGCCCAAGGAATCAGAGCAGCCCCTAGAATCTGGACAAGGCAAAGAAACAGATTTTCCCCTGGGGCCTCCAGAATGAACACAGCCATGTGGACACCTTGATTTTAGAACTTCTGACCCCCAGGAACTGTAAGATAATATATGTGTTGTTTTAAAGCCACTAAGTAATTGCAGCAATTTGTTACAGCAGCAATCGGAAACTAACAAAGCCCTGAACAGTGGCTCTGAACCTTGGGCGATTTTGCTCCCTCAAGGGACACTTGGCAATGTCTAGAGACATTTTTGTTTGTTGCAACTCTAGGGGTACAACTAGCATCTAGTGGGTAGAGGCCGGGGACGCTGCTAAACATCCCATAATAAACAGAACAGCCCTCTACAATGAAGAAGATTTGGCCCAAACATCAATAGTGCTGAGGCTGAGAAACCCTGCTCTAGAATGAATCTGGTAGAATTTCTTTCTTTTGTTTTTTGAGATGGAGTCTCACTCTGTCACCCAGATGGGAGTGCAGTGGCTCAATCTTGGCTCACTGCAACCTCTACCTCCCGGGTTCAAGCAATTCTTGAGCCTCAGCCTCCTGAGTAGCTGGGATTACAGGTGTGTGCCGCCACGCCCGGCTCATCTTTGTATTTTTAGTAGAGACGGGGTTTCACCATGTTGCCCACGGTGATCATGAACTCCTGAACTCAGGTAATCCACCCACCTCGGCCTCCCAAAGTGCTGGGATTACAGGTGTGAGCCACCGTGCCTTGCCTCTTTCTTTTTTAACAGACTCGGTGGGTGTCTTGCTCTCTCATCCAGGCTGGAGTGCAGTGGCAAAATCATAGCTCACTGCATCCTCGAACTCCTGGGCTCAAGGGATCCTTCTGCCTCAGCATCCTGAGTAGCTGGGAATACAGGCATATGCCACCATGCCTGGCTTATTTAAAAATTTTTTTTGTAGAGATAGTGTCTTGCCACTCCTGGGCTCAAGCGATCCTCCAGCCTCAGCCTCCTGAAATGCTGGGATTACAGGCGTGAGCAACTGTGCCCAGCCTCTGGTGTAATTTCAAGGAGCCCTCCCCAACCCTCTTTTCACCTTTTCCCTTTAAAAACAAATCTTCCCACATACCATAAAGAGACAGAGAAGGCCGGGAGTGGTGGCTCATGCCTGTAATCCCAGCACTAAGTGGGAGGTTGAGGCGGGTGGATCACTAAGTCAGGAGTTCAAGACCAGCCTGGTCAATGTGGTGAAACCCCATCTCAACTAAAAATACAAACATTAGCCGAGCATGGGGTGGGGCACACCTGTAGTTCCAGCTACCTGGGAGGCTGAGGCAGAAGAATCACTTGAATCAAGGAGGTGGTGGTTGCAGTGAGCCGAGATTGTGTCACCGCACTCCAGCCTGGGTGACAGAGCGAGACTCCATCTCAAAAAAAAAAAAAAGGGCTGGGCCCAGTGGCTCATGCCTGTAATCCCAACACTACTTTGGGAGGCTGAGGCACGTGGATCAAAAGGTCAGGAGTTTGAGACCAGCCTGACCAAACTGGTAAAACCCAGTCTCTACTAAAAATACAAAAATTAGCTGGGTGTGGTGGTGTGTGCCTGTAATTCTAGCTACTCAGGAGGCTGAGGCAGGAGAATCGCTTGAAACCAGGAGGTGGAGGTTTCGATGAGCCGAGATCACGCCACTGCACTCCAATCTGGATGACAGAGCAAGACTCCGTCTCAAAATAAAAAAATAAGAGACACAGAAATCAACCTACCAACCCAAACAGCAACCTGCTGCAGAAGCCAGAGATACGTCATCATTTGCTCTGCTAAAGGCTTGTAAAAATATCATTGCAGTACACTGTGTTTTGTGCGTGTAAAACTGTCATCATGCAAGGGCTATTATATGGTTTCAGGAATCTGAAAAATGCATTTCGGAATATGAAACACAAAGTATCATAATTATAGCTTTGATTAGCAAAATGCACAGGGGAGTTTGAATTGTAATGTTTAATCACTTGCTGGGCACATTCTGTGTGTCCACAGTACACTCTGTACTCCTGGTGGGTCAGTCCAGGGATACAGCACGTCTCACTTCTCACATGAACTCTGTGTGCCCAGCCCTCCCAGTGGCCAGACCATGTGAATGTCTTGAACAAAAGGGGCTGTGTGTTATTCCTCTGTAGCTCCCAGCCCAGAGCACAATGCCTGGCACACACCATAAATGCACAAGCGTGTGCTGCATAAATGAACGAGTTAAGTGGAAAAAAGCTGGCAATTTCCTGTTGATATAACGGAGAAACAGAAGGACTTATGGGTTGTGGCCGGGCGTGGTGGCTGACTCCTGTTATCCCAGCACTTTGGGAGGCCGAGACTGGCAGATCGCTTGAGGCCAGGAGTTCAAGACCAGCCTGGGCAACATGGCAAACCCTATCTCTACTACAAATACAAAAATTAGCCAGGCGTGGTGGCGTACGACCTGTACGGTCCCAGCTACTTGGGAAGCTGAAGCATGAGAATTGCTTGAACCAAAGAGGTGGTGGTTGCAGTGAGCCAAGATTGTGCCACTGCACTCCAGCCTGGGCAACAGAGCGAGACTCTGCCTACTCACACCCCCAAGAAAAAGGACTATTGGGTTGTAACTACATGGGAGTTACTGACATGGCTGAGGCTGTAGTGGGAAAGGCTGGCTTATGGAGGATCTGAAAAGCACCAAAACCGGGATCTAGCCAAACAAGGCCTTTGGGATGAATTCAAATCCTGGCCCTGCCACAATTAGCTGAGGAATGCTGGGCAAATTACTTAACCTCTCTCAATCTCAGGTTTTTCATCTGTAAAATTCACTCACCCAACAGAGCAGAGCAAAGTGAGCAAGGTGGAGAAGTGAGAGAGGCGGCCAGGGGCCAGAAAAAGCTACTGAGGCACAGAGAGCTGGCTTTCCACCAGGAATCCTTGCTCCCCTGCCTGGCCAGGAACTACATTTCCCAGCATCCCTTGCAGCTAGGTGGGGCTGTGTGACTGCATTTTGGCCAATGAAAGAAGGGCGCAAATAACTAGTGCTGTTTCTGAGCCCATCCAGCAGCCCATTTTCCATACCAAGGTTGGCTTCCTCTCCACTGCAGTCCTGCCCAGAACAGATTGGTAGCATTTCAGTATCACTTGCAAAGCACCTGCTACATAACCCCTCTCAGCTCCCTGGAAGGCATGAGCTCCTTCCTCCTTGGGCTCTGAACATGCTATGCCCTGTCTGGTACACGACCCAGCCTGTCCTCCCTACCTATCCCCTGGCCAACTTGTCTGCTCATCCCTCAGGCCTCAGCTTAGATGTCACCTCCTCCAGGAAGCTTCCCTGAACCCCAACAGGTAGTCGCTCTTAGCTTCATTCTGCAGATGAGAAAGCCAAGGAACAGAGAGGTTGTCACAAAATCACATGACTAGAACATGGGGGAGGTGGATTTGAAGCTGGTGCGGGCTGAATACAGGGCTCTCAACACAGTCATCACTTCCTGAACCAGTGCTTCTAAAAGCACGGGACCAGCTGCCACAGCAGCCACAGCAGTCGTCTCACCTGGCAACTTGCTGGAAATGCAAATTCTCAAGACTCATTCCAGACCTACTAAATTAAATTCTGGGGATGGGTCCAGCAATCAAAGTTTAAGCAAGCCCTCCTGGGGGCGCTGATGTGCACTGCAGCTGGAGAAGCACTGGCCTTGAGAAACGTTCTGCAGTTTAGCCACCTACTTCCGGGTGCTTCCTGTGGCTTGCTAGTTCTTGCTAGGTCTCGAAAGCTCCACAGATGGAGAACAGAACACCATCCACCCTCTGACTCTGTAGCCCTTTGAAACGCTTCTCCTGGAGTCCCACAGCCCTGGGACTTTGGAGGTTGTGGGAGGGACTGTCACCTTCTGCTTTATCATCAGGGCATTAGTGACTCACTCCTTCCTTTGTTTCCTTCTTATGGTTGGGAACAGTGGCTCATGCCTGTGATCTTAACACTTTGGGAGGCCAAGGCAGAAGAACTGCTCGAGTCCAGTTCAAGCCCAGCCTGGCAACAGAGTGCGACCCCATCTCTACACTAAAATTAAAAGTTAGCCAGGCAGGGTGGTAGCTCCTGCCTGTAGTCCCAGCTACTTGGGAGGCTGAGGCAGGAGGATCACTTGAGCCTTGGAGTTCCAGGCTGCAGTGAGCTGTGACTGTCCCACTGCACCCCAGCCTGGGTGACAGAGCAAGACCCTGTCTCAAAACAAACAGCAACAAAAAAGAAGCCTTCTTGCTTGTGCTCATCAGCCTTGGCTGCAAGAATTTGATCCAGCAACACTTTAAGGCCCGGGCCGCTTTCATCCCAGGTATAGACAAGGTCATCAATCTAACCACCTTCTAGGAGCATTCTCAGTTCATTGGGGTAATCATCGGCAGATTCCAGGTCAGCAGAACCAATCTCCCTCAACAGAAAAAGCTTTGATTCTTTTAAACTAGTTCAACCAGCTGCTATTACTACTTTGGCTATAGTCCTGATCATTCCGTTGTTCTGCTTCAAGTGTAAGAACTGGACCAGACAGCCGGGCATGGTGGCTCATGCCTGTAATCCCAGCACTTTGGGAGGCCGAGGCGGGCTCATCATGAGGTCAGGAGTTCAAGACTAGCCTGGCCAACATGGTGAAACCCCTTCTCTACTAAAAATACAAAAAAACAAAAACAATTAGCTAGGCATGGTGGCAGGTGCCTGTAATCCCAGCTACTGGGGAGGCTGAGGCAGGAGAATCGCTTGAACCTGGGAGGCAGAGATTGCAGTGAGCCTAGATCATACCACTGCACTCCAGCCTGGGTGACAGAGTGAGACTCCATCTCAAAAACAAAAAAAAACGCTCCTTCTGGCTTGTGGCTCTGCCCTTTTCTAGGCCTTCAATGTCCCCTTGACTTGTCCAACAAATGAAGAAACAGTGAGAGGTTTTTAGGGTCTAGGCTTGAAATGGACACACTCATGTTTCATCAGCCAAACTCAGTCATGCCCCCACACCGAATGGTAAGAGAGCCTGGTAAGTTCATCCAGGGAGCACCCCAAGAAGAAGAGAACATGGGTTCTGGTGACCCATAGCTTTTTCTGCCACAGTATGTTTTAAAAGCAAATCATGATCTTTTTTTTTTAATAGAGACCGGGTTTTGCCCTGTTGGCCAGGTTGGTCTTGAACTCCTGGGGAAAAGCAATCCTCCCGCCTCAGCCTCCCAAAGTGGTTGGGATTGAAGGCATGAGCCACTGCACCCAGCCAGTGATATATCCTTAATCAGCCAAAAAGTACCGTACAGTTACAAAAAGCACAAGACAAAAAAAAAAAGGTGGTTATTATTTTTTGAGACAGTCTCGCTTTGTTGCCCAGGTTGGAGTGCAGTGGTACAATCTCAGCTTACTGTAACCTCTGCCTCCTGGGTTCAAATGATTCTCAGTTCTCCTGCCTTAGCCTCCTGAGTAGCTGGGATTACAGGCTTGTGCCAACATGCCTAGCTAATTTTTGTATTTTTAGTAGAGATGGGGAAGCTCCCCATGTTGGCCAGGCTGGTCTCGAACTCCTGACCTCAAGTGATCCACCCGCCTCAGTCTACCAAAGTACTGAGATTACAGGCCTGAGCTACTGTGCCCCGATCCAAAAAATAGGTAGCTCTTGGAATGTACACCTACAATTACGTGTAAACTGTGACCATCTCAGTTCTGACTTCTGGCCTCCCCATTCCCTGCAAATGGTAAGAACTTGGGTCTCCACCCACTTCTTTGAGAAAGGGGGTTGAGAGGAGGGTGGACGCCAATCCCAGCCATGTCACACTGAAATTCATGTCGTCGAGAAGTTTTACTGAATTTGTTGAATTAATAGCTGAACGAAGGAATGAACATCGGGTGCTGTGGAGGCCACAGAGAAGGAAGACACCTGCATACGCCATCTTTGAACCCTACCTCCTTCCACCTGCCTTTTCCCCAAATCAGCTTAAACATCACCTGAAACCTGTTTCAGGTGATATTTAACCCCTAACCTTCTCCCCTCTGCACACACAGCGGGCATTCTCAGCTCCCACCTGCTTGCTCTGTATTACCACTTACTCCATATTGCTTTTTAGAGTCTGTTTATGTGACTGGCTTCCTCTTAGGGAGCTTCTGGGGACCTGGGGACTACTCTGACCCTCAGTTTCCTCCTCGGTAAAAACATTAGGATAGACTACGTGGCTCAATTCCCTGAGACTTTACAGCCTGTCCAGGGCCCTCAGCCATCAGATGTCTTCCGGGGCCACAGACCTTCACACTGTGTGCCAGGCACTGTTTCAAGCACCTGACATATACAGACTCATCTACTCCTTCCGAGGACACTAAGAGGTAGATACTAATACTGTACCCACTTTACAGAGGGCCAGAGAGCATAACCGAACTAGAATTCCAACCCAGGACTCCAGCCCTAGTGTTTCCTGCTTTCCTGGCTGAAGAAACGCCCACCACCGAGGTTCCAGAGGTGGGGATCCCTGGGATCGTTCTCCTGGGCAGATCTCACTTCCCCATGCGGCCCATCTATCACACTCAGGGCGCAGCTGGGCGCAGCTCCCCGAAATCCCCCAGGCGCGCGTAAAAGGATCAAGGCCGGGGCTTACCCGGGAAGCCCCCCACCCCTGCGCGGCCACCGGCTTATTAATGCCCAGCCCCTTGGCGCACGTGTCAGCGGCGCCTGCCAACAACCGAACTCCCGCAGCCAAAAATGCAGCAAGGGCGCGTCCACATAGTCCTAGAGGTTCCGGGAATTCGGGCTGACGCAAGCCTCTAGTTCAGGGGAAAGGGTGGGGGATGCGGCTCCGAGCGCTGCAGGGAACAGGAAGGCTGCGATGCGCCCACCCTCTGGGGGCCCCGAGGGCACCTCGGGCGGAGGCCCCCAAACTATTGGTCACTTGCAGCCAGATCACCGCCCATTGCTTGCCAGTTGCTTTCCATATCCACATCGCCGTTAATCCGCACAACTTCCCCATTTTACTGAGCCCCAGAGAGTTTAACAACCGGAGGAGAAGCGCCCCCACTCTCAAGCCCAGACCCAGCGCGCTCCAGACACCAGCTGCACTAGGGCGCACAGGCCTGCAGCGCCGGCTCCCAGCCCCCCACAGCCTGGTCGGCCGCCGTCCACGCCTACCTCCCTCGGGCAGACAAGTGCGGCAGTCGCTGCCCACGGCCGCGAAGATCCAAAGGAGTTGGCAGAGGCTCGAGGCCCGGAGCTCCAGGGTGCAGGGCGGGCGGGCCCCCCGAGAGTGCCGGGGAGCGGAGAGCGGGGCGCGCGGGCTGGCGCTCCGAGGACGCAGCTGGGGCCGCGAGGGGCAGACGGGCCGATCCCTGGGCTCCGGGCCGCCGGAGGGATCCCGGAGAGCGCGCGACAGCCGCTGGGACGATCCTGGGATGCGAGAGGCGCGTGCCAGGGATTCGAGTGCAGGCGGCAGCGAGCGGAACTCGGCTGGCTGCAGCGCCGGGAGTGCGGGCGCTCGATCTCGGCAGGAGCGGACCTGAAGCTGCGGCTGTGGCTCCGGGCGAGGTTGAGCAGAAGCGGGCGGGCAGGGGCGGGGCTGGCCTGGCGGGCGCACAGCGTGGCTCTCACGTGGCTGCCCCCAGGTGGCGGTCACGGTGCCTGCAGCAGCCGAGCGGGCCTCCAGGCTCCGGCGCTGGCTCCCAGCCCCAGGTGCAAAGGTTGGCGCTGAGTCCCGGCTCCCCCTGCTGAGTACACAGCGTCCGGTTTTCCTGCGCGAGGCTGGCCTAGCACCCGGCAGCTAGGGGGCAATTCGAGGCAGTGAGCAACTTCCGTGCTCTTCCGTGGCGCCTCGCCATTCTCGCCTGCTCCTCGCTTAGTTCCTGTATTCTAGTCCTTTCCAAAATCACTAGCGATCCGACCCCATCTCTCGTTTGTGTAAATCTCTATACGTAATCTTAAAATATTTTTAACGAAAATATTTTGTTTTTCCTGATTTCTGCTTTGTAAAAACAGGCACGTGTGATGATTGCAATTATTTGTGTGGTTTTAAAATTAATATCTCCTTTATTTTTTCCTAACTCTTGACACACGGTATGGCTGACACACGGTAGATGGTAATACCTGGCATGAGTGGTAGAGTGGATAAATATGGACAGCCATAAAGAAGAAAACGAATTAAAACTAATAACTCCTGTGAAAACTTTGATTTAGGTCTTTCCAGATACTTTGTTAGTGAAATTTTAGAAATTTCACACATTTTAGATATAAAAGTAGTAATAGTGACATATGTTGAGGGATTTCTCTCATTTCATCTTCCCAGCACTTTGGGAGGCGGAGGCAAGCGGATCACCTGACGTCGGGAGTTCGATAACAGCCTGGCCAACACGGTGAAACCCCGTCTCTACTAAAAATTCAAAAAAGTAGCTGCTGTGGTGGCCTGTAGTCCCAGCTACTCCGGAGGCACGAGAATCGCTTGAACCTGGGAGGCGGACGTTGCAGTGAGCCGAGATTGTGTCATTGCACTCCAGCCTGGGTGACAGAGTGAAACCCCATCTCAAAAAAAAAAAAAAAAAAAAAAAAAAACAGGCTGGGCGTGGTGGCTCACGCCTGTAATCCAAGCACTTTGGAGGCAAAGGCGGGCGGATCACCTGAGGTCGGGAGTTCAAGACCAGCCTGACCAACATGGTGAAACCCCGTCTTAAAACAAAAAAATAAACAAAAAACAATAAAGAACAAAGCTGAGGCTTAAAGAGATAATTATATGCCCCAGGTGATACAGCTAGGAAAGACAGAGCCAGCACTAAACCCAGACTTCTCTGATTTCAAAAGTTCGGGCTCTCCAAATAACTTTTTTCCTTATATATAACCCCTTAAGAGAGTAAACTCCAGCTTTTGGAAAAAGACAAAATTGCACCTAGAATTCTGACCCTGAGGCGGTCAGGCAGGAAGGGAAGATCAAAGATGCTGAGATGGTCTGTCCAAACTCAAAGCAAAATTGAAAAAAAAAAAAAAAAAAAAAGATGCTACTTGCTTAAAGCTCTACGGCCCTTGGGCAAGTTATTTTACCTCTCTGGGTCTCTGTCATTTTCGTCTGTCCAGCAAGAGTGTTCTTATTTGCATGAGCGTCTTGATTAGTCTTCAAGGAACCAGCTCACTCTATTCTCAGTTCAGGAAAATAGCCCTCCCGACTCCTCTGGCTCCAAAAATGGGCACAAGACCAGACCTGACCAATTAGCATATTTCATCCCTTCAGCCCCATTGATTGGTTCAGGGATGAGCATATGATCCAAGTTAGGCCAATGAAGTACTAATCCGTGCCTTTTATAGTAACTATAAAAAGATAATCTCCCTTCCAGGGAGTTGTTGAGCAGGTGGGATATGATCATAGAGTTTCTGAGCATTCATTCTTTTTTTTTTTTTTCTTTTTTTGAGACAGAGTCTGGTTCTGTGGCCCAGGCTGGAGTGCAGTGGCACAATCTTGGCTCATTGCAACCTCCGCCTCTGGATTCAAGCAATTCTCCTGCCTCAGCCTCCTGAGCAGCTGGGATTACAGGCATGTGCCACCAAGCCCAGCTAATTTTTTTGTATTTTTAGTAGAGACAGGATTTCACCATATTGGTCAGGTTGGTCTCAAACTCCTGACCTCGACCCGCCTCAGCCTCCCAAAGTGCTGGGATTACAGGCATGAGCCATCGCGCCTGGCCTGAGCATTCATTCTTATGGCAAATATGTATTAAGCTCCTATTGTGTGCCAAATATGGTGCTAGGAAGTGGGAGAAATACTTGCCTCAAGGAGATGTCTACTGTGGTAAAACAAAATCACTCAAGGCCAGGCCGGTGGCTCACACATGTGGGAGTTTTGGGAGGCCAAGGCAGGAGGATCAGTGGGGCCTGGGCAACATAGCAAGATGCCTGTCTCTAAAATAAAACATAAAAAAAGTTAACCAGGTGTGGTGGTGTGTGCCTATAGTCCCAGATACTCAGGAGGCTGAGGCAGGAGGATCTCTTGGGCCCAGGAGTTTGAAACTGTAGTGAGCTATGATTATGCCACTGCGCTTCAGCCTAGTCAACAGAGTGAGACCTGTCTCTAAAAATTAAATAAATAAATGAAAAAGGCCCGGCACAGTGGCTCACGCCTCTAATCACAATACTTTGGGAGGCTGAGGCGGGCGGATTGCTGGAGCTCAGGAATTCAAAACTGGCCTGGGCATCATAGTGAAACCCCATCCTTATAAAAAAAATATAAAAATTAGCCATGAGTGGTGGCTTGCATCTGTGGTGCCGGCTACTCAGGAGGCTGAGGTGGGAGGAATGCGTGGGCCTGGAAGACAGAGGTTGCAGTGAGCCAAGATCTCACCATTGCACTCTAGGTTGAGCGACAGAGTAAGACCTTGTCTCAAAAAATAAAAACAAAAACAAAACCCCACAAACAAAAAAGAAAGTGAAAAGACAACCAGAGAATGGGAAAAAAATATTTGCAAATCATATCTGATAAGGGATTTGCAGCTAGAATACATAAAGAACTCTTACAACTCAATAATAAAAAGATGAATAGCCCAATTTAAAAGTGGGCCAGGCCGGGCGCGGTGGCTCACGCCTGTAATCCCAGCACTTTGGGAGGCCAAGGCGGGTGGATCACGAGGTCAAGAGATCGAGACCATCCTGGTCAACATGGTGAAACCCCGTCTCTACTAAAAAAATACAAAAATTAGCTGGGCATGGTGGCACACGCCTGTAGTCCCAGCTACTCGGGAGGCTGAGGCAGGAGAATTGCTTGAACACAGGAGGCGGAGGTTGCGGTGAGCCGAGATCGCGCCATTGCACTCCAGCCTGGGTAACAAGAGCGAAACTCCGTCTCAAAAAAATAAAAAATAAAAAAAATAAAAGTGGGCCAACGACTGGAATAGACAGTTCTCCAAAGAAGATATACAAATGGCCAATAAGGACATGAAAAGGCGCTCAACGCCATTAGCCACTAAAAAAATGCAAGGCCAGGCACACTGGCTCATTCCTGTAATCCCAGCATTTTGGGAGGCCGAGGTGGGAGGATTGTTTGAGCCCAAGAGCTCCAGATCAGCAGAGGCAACGTAACAAGTCCTTCATCTCTACAAAAAATTAGAAAAATCAGCCAGGCTTGGTGGTGTGTGGTTGTAGTGCCAGCTACTTGAGAGGCCGAGGCGGGTGGATCACTTGATATCAGGAGATCAAGAGCAGCCTGGCCAACGTGGTGAAACCTCATCTCTACTAAAAATACAAAAATTAGCTCGGCATGGTGGCGTGTGCCTGTAATCCCAGCTACTTGGGAGGCTGAGGCAGGAGAATTGCTTGAACCCAGGAGGCAGAGGTTGCAGTGAGCCGAGTTCGGGCCACTGCACTCCAGCCTGGGCAACAGAGCGAGAGACTCCGTCTCAAAAAAAAAAAAAAAGTTATCAAACACCGCATATTCTCACTCATAGGTGGGTGTTGAACAATGCGAACACATGGACACAGGGAGGGGAGCATCTCACACTGGGGTCTGTCGGAGGGAAAAAGGGGAGGGACAGCGGGGAGTGGGGAGTTGGGGAGAGAGAGCATGGGGAGAAATGCCAGATATAGGTGATGGGGAGGAAGGCAGCAAATCACACTGCCATGTGTGTACCTATGCAACAATCTTGCATGTTCTTCACATGTACCCCCAAACCTAAAATGCAATAAAAAATATATATATTAAAAAAAAAGTTATAGAGTTTCTTTTTTGGGGTGATAAAATGTCCTAAAATTGACTGTGCTGATGGTTGTACAACTCTGTGAATACACTAAAAACCACTTAATTATACAATTTTAATGGGTGTATGGGCCGGGCGCGGTAGCTCACGCCTGTAATCCCAGCACTTTGGGAGGCCGAGGTGGGTGGATCACTTGAGCCCAGGAGTTGGAGACCAGCCTCAGCAACATGGCAAAACCCTGTCTCTACTAAAAATGCAAAAATTAACCAGGCGTGGTGGCAGACACCTGTAGTCCCAGCTATTTGGGAGGCTGAAGCAGGAGACTCGCTTTAATCTGGGAGGCGGAGATTGCCGTGAGCCGAGATTGTGCCAGTGCACTACAGCCTCGGTGAAGGAGCAAGATTTGGTCTTAGAAAAAAAAAAAAGAGGGTGTGAATTATATCAGCAATTATAACAGCAATAAAGCTGTTTCCAAAACAAAAAGGACTCATGGTGTTTCCTTCTCACCAGGTGATAGAGCCCTAGCTCTTACAGTCACATCACAGTGGCTGTTCCCAGTTGCAACAAGACAGGTATAATCCTCCCATCAGCTCAGGGACGGCTGAAGAGCTGCCCTGGCCACAGGCACCATAGGAAGGGTCTTGGTTACCAAAGTGTTATGTGCTCAAATTACCTGTGCACAGTGGGCTTGGGTTGTGTGTTTCGCCTCCTTGGCTCTGGGGTCCTGGGACTACTGGGTATGAGAAATGCCCAATACAGAGCCATCTGGATGGCCCGCCTGTAGCTACAGAAAGACTTGCAGAAGTGATGAGATACCACTCTTCTTTTACTTATTTAATTAAATTAATTTATTTATGTATTTATCTTGGGACAGTCTTGCTCTGTCGCAGGCTGGAGTGCAGTGGTACAATCTCGGCTCACTGCAACCTCCACCTCCTGAGTTCAAGCAATTCTCCCGCTTCAGCCTCCCAAGTAGCTAAGATTACAGGCGTCCATCACTACGCCCGGCTAATTTTTGTATTTTAGTAGAGATGGGGTTTCACCATGCTGGTCAAGCTGGTCTCCTGACCTCAGGTAATCTGCCCACCTTGGCCTCCCAAAATGCTGGGATTACAGATGTGAGCCACCACGCCTGGCTTTTTTCTTTTTTTCTTGAGACAATCTGGCTGTGTCACCCAGGCTGGAGGTCAGTGGCATAACCACTGTGACCTTCGCCTCCTGGGTTCAAGTGATTCTCCTTCCTCAGCCTCCTGAGAAGCTGGAACTACAGGCGGGTGCCACCATGCCCAACTAATTTTTGTATTCTTAATAGAGATGGGGTTTTGCCATGTTGGCCAGTCTGCTCTCGAACTCCTGACCTCAGGTGATCTGCCCACTTCAGCCTCCCAAAATACTGGGATTACAGGTGTGAGCTACCTTGCCCAGCTTAAACTGGTGCTCTTCACAATGATTACTTCTGAGCTGTGGGAATCAGTTGTGAAGGAGGGCTGTGGTGAGGGAGAGAATTTTCCTTTTAACTTTATGGCTGTGATTTGACATTTTTTATCTTATTATTTTGATTTGACATTTTAAAAAATTTACAACAAGCATGCATTACATTACAAATTTTAAAAAGACAAAACCAGCTTCCCTTACCAAAAGGATTGACAGAATTTAACTGGTGGAGACATGAAAATAGGCCGGGGCGGGGAGAGGAGAAAAGAAAAAAAAGAAAATACGTTGTTATTCTTGTTTGTGCTTTTCCTTTCTTTGCTTGAGTTTCAACAAGGAAAATGCGTTACTTTTGCGAAGTTATTTTTAAATGTAACATAGAAGAAAACAAAAACAAAAAACCAAACAGCCCAGCTGCTCTGGTGTCTGTGGCCTCCCCACCCTTGCTTGGCCATAGCTGGGCTTTGCATGGATTTTGCATATGAGCTGCTCTGGCAGCGTCACCCTCGAAGGCATGAATCACCAGAGACGCCTCATCAGCAGGACTGTGGGAGCCAGCAGGGCGGCGGGGCCTGGAGAAAGGCAGGGTGGAGCAGAGGAACTGGCGGCCTTGCCTCCACCGCTGGATTTTATTTTATTTTATTTGAAACGGAGTCTCGCTCTGTCGCCCAGGCTGGAGCGCAGTGGCACCATCTCGGCTCATGGCAATCTCCGCCTCCCAGGTTCAAGTGATTCTCCTGCCTCAGCCAACCGAGTAGCTGGGATTACAGGTGTGTGCCACCACGCCTGACTAATTTTTGTATTCTTAGTGGAGACAGAGTTTCACCATGTTGGCCAGGCTGGTCTCGAACTCTTGACCTCAGGCGATCCGCCTACCTCGGCCTCCCAAAGTGCTGGGATTACATGCATGAGCCACGATGCCTGGCTCCACCACTAGATTTTTATTCTGTTAGAGAAGCAACTCCAACACAACAGTTCTAAGCAGCTCCAGAAACAGTTCTCGTCCCGCTCCCAGAGCCTGCAAGGTCTGCTCTTTGGCTAATCAAGCCTAGTCAGTGCAGGACAGATGTTGAGTTGCATTAAACGATCAGAGACAGAGTTAGGGATGTGATGCTGTTGGCAGTTGGTCCAACTGCCAGAAGAGGCTTTGAGTCATTGTAGGGAAATTTACCTAAAGAGAACGCTGCTTCCCTCTTGTGGCCACAGAGGGCAAGTCACAAGTCACAAAATGACTTGCAAAAGTAACCGGTGTTCCTTCCTGAAACTCAAGTTCAAACAAAAGTTCTCTGAGCCCTTATGTTGGGCGGCTCCAGCCGAAAGCATCTGTCTCTGACTCTCAAGTTCACTTGGCAAGATGTAGTGGACTTAACCAAGAATGCAAAATTATTTTTTTCAAGGAATATTCCTGCTGCCCACACTGCTCTAGGTCCTGAGGATACAGCAGTGGATGAACAAGACACCATCACCTGGCCTCCTGGAGTTGACCTAGCAGGGCCCAGTATCATCCTGGGAGAGACCCCCTACTTAAAACAGGGGTTTTGGAGAGATGTATGTGGAATGCCA